>JARHVA010000509.1:3177500-3417500 GCA_037957365.1 Torreya grandis | reverse complement strand
CACATGGATAATTCAAATAGTCATTTAATTTGGTTTAGTTTTTTAATTGATTTTTATTAGCCATTTAACTCTTTCAAGATTTAATTTATTCATGTGCCCCACTTAATAGGTCCATAGGCCAAATTGATTGTTGTGATGCCATAGGATGATTAGGGATGAATATGTAAGAGGGTTTTTTTTCATATGATAGGATACCCCAATTAGGGATGCCTCAACATGATTTTAAGCTTTGACAAATGATGCACAAGAAAATTTGGGGAATTCATTGATTCTTAGGCTTAATTTGTAATGTTTAATAGGAATTGATCTGAAGTCCAGTTGAAAGCCAGTTGTGGCCCATTTTAGGTGTCTAAAATTTACCCCTATTTGGGAAGATATTGCAATTTGTAAGCATAGTAATGTCTTCTCAAATAATGAAACAAGCTGAAAAGAAGAAATGATTGAGTAAAAATCTTTAAACAATGTTTGGGAAGCCTATAATGATGCCCCCTCGAGGGAGTGTTCAACACATAAATTTGATGGATGGTCCCTTGAAAAGAATCAAGAAGAAAAATAAAATTAACCCATGGGTGAGATTAATACAATCAAGATAATGCTTACACACATTGATTTAAAAAGTATTAATTTTTCCAAAGGTAGTTATAATCAGTAGCATCATCATATGCCCCAATTAGAGATGATGAGTCAAAATAATGATTTTCCCATAGGTAGTTATAATCATTAAGATGATCTAGAATAAAAAATGATTATTGATTGTTCCCTAGTAGGGCAGTTTGGAAAGTATAACTCAAGGATATAACCTATTACACAGATTAAAGATGAGCAGGTGTAAACATAGATGTGATGGTTAATGATTAGAGAAACCGCAAATAACTAGGTATACAAGGATTCATAAAGTGATGAAAGAGATGAATATAATAATAATAATTAATCAATGTTAATGATTTGGTCATACCTTCCAATGTAGAGATGATCATCCTTATTAGCATTGGTATAACCAGAATGGTCATGAGTTGATTTGATCAAAGAGGGTGGGAGGATTTTCCAAGGTTACCAAGGTGAAACTTTTGTGGCTCTATTGCTTGTAAGACTTCCTAAACTGATTTTTGCTATAACACGTGATGGTATGTCTCATGATAGGACACCATGAAAACTTTTCCAAAATATGCATAGGGACTGACTCTTGATCCAATAAATAATTAAAAATAATGCACTAATGATAAAAACCATGATGATAATGTTGATGTATGAATATGGATAAACTCAAGAAAATGTGTTAAAAATCACCCAGTGAGCACATATAGACTAAGTCAAGGCATAGTACTAAAAGCAAAAAAATAAACACACAAAAAGCTTGAAATTAAAAGCAATACAAAACATGATAACAATGTATTTGCCCTAGTAGGGTGGATCAAGGATGACTCACTAGGCTTAAATAGGATAAATGTTTTTGGATTTTTTAATTTTTGAATGTTTTTATAATTTTTGTGGTATCTTAACTCGTTAGACATTGACAAGATACCACTCACAAAATAATGAGAGCATTGGCTTAGAGTGCTTGCAAAATGGTGAGAGCATATGGAAAAGGGGGACTAAGCTGACCTCAATACGACTCAATCATGGCCTTCATAGTCCCATTAGGACCTTAATTCATAGTAGTTTCATCCACACAAAAGGTGAGGAGAATCAACTAGGTTAAAACAAGTTCTAAAATTGAGGTAAATATCCAAGTAAATGAAAATAGTAATGGCAAGGTGATGCGAAAATACATGATAAAAGGTGTTATTCCCAATTTTTCCATAGGTAGTTATAATTAGGAAATAACAACATAGGTTTTTGCTATGAACTTGCCCATATGTGGTTATAATTAATAACATAAGGTGGGATATTGATTTTCCCAAAGGTGGCTATAATCAGTGGCACCAATCAAATGTGAATGAAAGATAACTTACCAGATCGACTGTCACGCTACTTTCATAGACAGTCATTTAAACACAAAATTATAAAACTGATAAAACTAGATCATAATCCCCTCACACAGGGTGTGGGAAGAACCAAAGGAACCAAGATCAAAAAGGGTTGGGTATGACGGCTAAAAATAGGTGTTGGTCAATAATAAAGGTATGGTAAAATGATATATGATATGGCATTGTTTAGGACAATGATGGTAATTTGCTATAATGGTAAGAGTATTTCCCCCAAGTGATAAGGTGAGGTTAGGGTGTGAAACAATGGGAAGAGGAATGGAAAAATGAAAATGGCAAAGTAAATGTTTTTGGAAAAAGGTATGGTTTTTAGCCAAGGTATATGATTATGTTGTTCCTATTGATGTGGAGATGCACATCCTGATTAGAAAATTATAAAACTAGATTAATCAATCATGTAAATTTCTATCCCACACATCTTCTAAATAGTTTCTCTATAAAGAACCTACTACAGATTTAGATGCCAGGAATGTTATTGTGATCTTTGTTGATCATTGATTATGTTTCCTTCAAATGTCGAGACAAGGTATCTTTGTAGCCTCTGCAAAGGAAAGTGTGGTCAAGGATGGTAAATAGGGATAAATAATGGATGATAGGTCTATTTTGGAAATGTAAAGGTAGATGATAATGGAATGTATAATGGTTGGGAAATAAGTGAAGATCAGGGTTTTTAAGCACACATAATGTTTTTAATTTTAGATTTGACATAACTTTGGATGTGGTGAGGTTGAAGACTTTTGAATATGGTCTCTATGGGACCACCATATTTTTTTGTTGTTTGGGCCTGAGAGTAGTTACCATCTGATTAGACTGTAGATTGGAAGTTATTTTGATTTATTCTTTGATAATGTCTTCATCAAGCAGTGAAAAACTATTATGCTCAGCTACTAACACCTAAAATAGGTTTTCACCAATGAATTTTTCTTGATTATCCCCTAGTTCCTCCAATGATGTTTCACTAAGGAACATTAACTTTTGACTTTGATTATCTTCTAGTACCTCTAAAAAAATTTCACTAGAAGATGTTGAATTTGGACTTTGATATCCCCTTAGTGCCTCTAAAAATTTTTCACTAGGAGATTATTTTTCTTCTACATAAATGTGTTCTTGGTCCCCCTGATATTCTACAACTGATATGTCTCCATGAATGCAATTCAACAAAGTATGATTTTTTTGGTCCCTATCAACACTTATGAGAGTTGGAATGTCAATATAATGGCTAGGTTGGTTGGTGATAATGGCATGTGGAATGGTAATGAAATGGGAAGAGGCCACACAATCCTCATAGAAGATACTAGGATAACTTGTATTGAAGTTAAATTAATCATCCTCAAAAACCATATAAGGATCACAAATATATTCAGATTTATCTATGAGGAATGCATAACCAATATTGTCACAGCCACAAACATATTTTGATTCTGAAGCTGAGTCTGACTCAAAGGACTCTGAATCTAATATTGAGACTGACATTGATTCTAATTTTGATGCTAAATCTAATTTTGGTTCAATAATATATCCTAAATTCAATGTTTATTCTACATTCAGTGTGGATGCTACTACAATGATGTTTTATTGAATATTTGGTTTTGGACAAGTAATGGCTTGTGATGGCATAATGGGCTCCACAGAGACTATTTTGTCAAAGTGAGACTCCTCAATAATGGGAAAAAGGTCAAGAGACAACTCCTCACAGATTGGCTTATCAAAGGGGGGCTCTTGAAAAATAGGCATATGGTCAAGGTAATGATTTTCCCAAAGGAAATTATAATTATTAAGAAGTGACTCAACAAAGAATTGTTCATTAGAGTGAGACTCCTTGACAATAGCTAAAGGATAAAAAGGTGATTCATCATAGGTTGACTCATCACAAATGGTTGGTTCAACAAAAACATCTTGGATTGGTTATTTCTCTTGGCCTTGGTTTATAATCAGTTGTAAAATACTAGTTTTGATTACATCTTGGTCCTTGAATGATTATTTTTTTTAGAGAGGTACTAATTTGCTTTGTTGGGGTTAGACAATTGAAAGGGGTTTTCTAAAGTGGGGAATAGTTGGCAATAGATGAATAATGGTCAGTAGTTGGATAATGATAGGCTTAACAAAGTTTGGTTCCTAGCCTAGGATAATAATTGTGACTTGTTGAGTTATGATTAGATAACTTGGTTGGGATAATGAGATACTATATATGAAAGGGATTGGAATGGTAATGGTAGGGTTTTGTATAGATTGGTTACTCACACAATCCAAAGGATGATTTCTTGGTATAGAAATGGTAGGGCATCATAGAGATTGGTTGCTCACACAATCAAAAATATGAGGTCCTAGTATACGAATGGTAGGGTGTTGTGAAGCTTGGTTGATATTGTGAACCAAAGTATGAGGTCCTAGAATGGTAATACTTGGATGATGTGTAGCTTGGTGACTCACAAAATCCAAATGAGGGTTAATTTTATAGGTAGGGGATCAAGTAGTCATGAAAGGGTAAGTATCATAGATCAACTAACCTAAAAAAGGTACTATTGAACACAGTGCTTAAATTCATTCTCCAGATTAAGGATTGTAAGGAGGATATGGATTCATCTCACAAACCACTTATTAACCATATGGGTCTTGAGAAAAATCAATTTGTGTGGCCATTCTATCATAACTTGGATTGTATGTAACTCCACCATAAGTGTAGTTAGACATATATACATCAATAACGAAAGCTCCATAAAAAGGCCTAGAGTTATACAAACTCTTAAAAATAATGTCTAAAGGGTAAATGGTCTAAACATGGTCTAACTTAGTCTAGGGCTCGATTTGTATCTCCAAAAACAATTTATGCTACAACTTGGTATAAAGCAGTCTAACGTCATATGTCTAACATCAAATATCTTACACACAAAACATCAAGCTACTGAATAAAATTTGGCATGCCAAAATCTACGTCTAAAGTGTTCCAAACAAGTATAATATAGAAAAATAAAAGTTACGATGTATTTTGGCTAAACACATCATCAAAATCTAGGCTAAAACAACGGCATGTGCTAGGACTTTTGGCCAAATGTGGCATCAAAATCTAGACTTAGAACAAGGTGATATTTTTAATCTAACAAATCTGAAACACTTTGGCATAAACTAGGCATTTTAAATTAGACATGAACTTGATCAAATTGGCATAAGGCATGAAATAAAAGGCATTTTGAGATAGACTATTTTCTCCCAAATAAAGGCACAAACATTAGTTTTCAAAGTGGGTAATGAATTAACCTAAGTTACACAACCTAAAAGATAAATATTTGTGTCTAAGCCTAAATTAGACAAGGCATAAATAGAAATCAATCAATGTTTGGATTTGAACTTGTCAAAGTCAATTAAAAACTCAACTTAGGAAATTAGGCTTCCTTGAACAAAAAAGCTAGACCAAATTGAGCAACATAACAACACTAGACAAAGATATACAAGACACATGTGGTTTGGTTTCAAAAATGGCAACTTTGGACACAAGGCAAGATGAGTCTATGAAACTATTTGAGTAGCATAATGATATTATCACTCTCTAAAGGTATGATCAAATGGTTTATTTCAAGACTCAAGGCACAAAACTTGAAATGAATTGAGCAACGTAATGTTACCTTTTTCAATCAAGTGACCCACACATCATTTTTGACAAAAAATAAGGTATCAAATGGATGGTATAACACCTCCTCAAATAATGGAGTGATGTGGACACAAAACTCATTTTGACATGGCACAAACAAATAAATGGTTTGACTTAAAGACCAAACAAGTAAAGGAAAAGACAAATACAAATAAGTATAATGTCTTAAGCCCTAAACTGATAAGGTTACTTCATATTGCTAAAATGTGTTTAAATGTGTGCTCTTGGGAAGATTTTATGTGATAATATAAAAATAAAATCCCATGAAGTACTAGGGTTTTTACACCCCCATTCTCCCAAGAGATTTTATGATGACATGGACCTTTAAGCTATTCACCCTGCATCAATAATACGTCCATGGAAAATGGGGTTATTCTAAAGTTTAAATCTTAAACCATCTAGATGGTCCCAAGTGTGATTAACACTAGAAATGTCTCACATCAATTGAGTTCATACTAAATAAATTACTATGCAAGGGTCTATTCCTTTGCATAGTGATTACATCTATGTGTTGATTAATAGAATCCCCTGGTTAACCAAACCTGATTCAAGTTTTCATTATGAAAGAAGAGGTTATCCACTCAACCCCTTGGCTCTCATAGTATACATACCCTAATTTATATACCCCATCATGGAATGGGGTTGAAATAATGCCAGGAGATGAAACCTCAGGTCAAAGCTTCCTTAAAAAACTCATGAAGAAGCTATGAACTCCCCTTCACATGTCAAGTTGCATAAAATAAAACTAAGTGAAAACACTTTAGAGGTCATTTTTACATCACCCAAACCATATGTTTTTTGGGGAAAGCCTAGAGAAAATTCTTTCCATGCCTTAGACTAGCAACAAATTATAAGGAAACGGTGCTTTTGGTCACCCAAGTTCATTATAGGAGATGGGTGAGAGCATACATGCACTCTTTATTTTTGAAAAAAGAACAAACAAGTAATAAAACAAACACTTTTAAGAATTTGAAATCTAAGTGTTAATTTTATGCACCAAATAAAGTGTTGATAAAGTTTTTGTTTGGCCCCTTGGCTAAAATTGGCAAAGTTTGAATAATTTTCACAAAATAAATTAACATAAATCACCTAGGTTCCTTTTAATCACTTAAAACCAAATGTTTAAGAATTAACCATTCTTTTTAATTACCCAAAATGAAGTGTTCAAGAGTTTAAACTTGTAAATTTATGTTTAAATCCTACTTTGGTCCTACAAATGTTAGAGAGTTTATTTCTACTTTGAAGTATAATTATGGATGAGAAAAGAAGTTTTGAAAATATAGCTCTCAGGTTTCTTTATATTTTTTACATAGAGACTGACATCGATTAGTTCTGACTGATGTTGATTACTAGATAATCAATGTCATTTGTAAATAAACTGATGTCAATTGATAAAAATTGATATCAACTACCTGTGAACCCAAAGGCAAAACAAAAGAGTTTCCAAAAACTTTAGTTATCTTTAAATATTACAAAAACTCCACAAAACCTACAACAAGATGATTAGACAAGGAAAATAAAAGTCAATGAAACCAAGAAATAACAACTAGGAGGTGTAAGAAGATTCAAAATCCCAATTTTTTAGTCAAGTCCTACCTTGTACCCTGATCGATGATGGTTATCTAGAACTAATGTCAGTTAGGCAAAACTAATGCTAGTTACACCAAACTAATGTCAATCTTTGTGTAAATCTAAGTGAACACAAAAAATAGAATATGACAAAAACAATGCTAAAACTCCAATTTTTAAGCTATTCAAACATTCATTTGAAAAGTTAGGAGTTGCATCTTGGTCTCTTCGGTACATGGGATGTTTCTACATCCCACTGAGCATGTCATTTGTGATCATAGGAATTTTACAATAGAGAGGAGGTTAGATCAAGTGTTTAGTCCATAAAACAATGAAAAAAACACACTAACATGCTAACATCTCTAATCTTATATCTTAGGGGGAACTTAATGAATAAAACTAAATGAAAAATCATAACTAAAATGCAAAATAAAAACAATCTCTTACCTTCCTTGAATACTCCAAATTATTCATTATGTGGCTTTTTCAGTTTGTGCTCAAAGAGTCTTTGGTAATGGAGTCTTCTTTGGTCCTTCTCTCCTTTGCACCATTGTGGCTTGATATGGCTTATGCTTTGTTGATGTATCTTGGATAAATATTTTTGTTATGTTGTGGAGCTATAAGCTTCACCAAGATGGATACAGGAGAAGTCACGAAGCTTGCAAAGGTTGTGGAGAGTTGCAAAATGAGTTGCAGGGCAACCGATGTCGGTCTGATCAACTGACGTCGGTCAGATAGCAGTGAAGAAGCAACCGACGTCGGTCACCAGTCGGCTGACATCGGTCATGGAGGAGCTGACATCGGCAGCCTGTACATGAACATGCAGTTTGCATGTTGATTCTGGAGAGTCTATTTTTGGACTGTTAGTTTGCATGTTAAAGTCCAGTCATAGTCTTGAGTTGTGTGTCTAATTATTGTAATTAAGATAGTCTAATTATTGTAATCATGAGATATATATATGGACTCATGGGCTGTATTGTAAACTCATAACTAGAGAGTAAGAGAGCAATAAGCGCCTTCTGAGAGAGGAGAGCAATGGTGTGTTCCTCATAGTGCCACAGTACCAAGGTGGGTACTAGTTTGGAGAATCAGAAGGGTTCTTCATATTTGTATGATCTTAGTGAGCAGATTAGCATGGCTTATTTTAGAGATCTACAATGGTGAGTAAGGTCTAGTGATTTGCAAGTAGCAGCAGAGAGCAGGAGATCTACTTGGAGTACGGTTGTGTACTTGGTGTACTGGCAGCGTGTTACTGACTGGTTGGAGAGGTGAACATCAATTCCATATTGGGGTTGATTGTTGGGACCGAGAGAGAGAGGGAAGAAGGTCTTGAGGTGTGGCAAGCCTTTGAGGTGGAAGAAGTGGCATCTTCTTTATTGTATATTTTTCTGAGTGATTATTAATACAATTGTGTATTGTCTCTCATATTCCTGTGTTGTTTCATATTTCTAGTTACTTATTGATTCTGGTTAAATTCCATGTTTAGTTGCTAATACAAGAAGTAATCATATGTGCTCTATTGTTGGAGCAAGATCCTGACAAGTGGTATCAAACCCTGGTTGTAGGTTCAAGAGCTGATACCATCAAGTTGGTATCAGAGCTTTTGGTTGGGTTGACTAACAGGTGGTTTCAGATTTGGTAGTGTTTTTTGATTACAGGTCACTCACAGAGGTTTTAGATTGAGTGGGAGTATAGAAATGGTAGAAGAAAGTAAGCTACGAATGGAGAAACTAAATAACATGAATGGTCTGATTGATGGAAAGAAAGAACAGGTAAAAGGAGATTGTTGGTCGGTAGAAGATCAGCGTGTAGAAGCAGATGTTGCAGGGGTCATTGCACAAGTTACTCTGGATAAAGTAGAATCTTTATTTACAGATTCTTTTGCCTCTTTCCATGCAACCCAAAATAGAGCATCTTTTCATGGGTATGTCTTTGGAGAGATTTATTTAGGATTTGGAGAGCCTTGTCAGATTATTGACGAAGGGGAAGTGAAGCTAAAATTACAAGCAGATAACACATAGGTGGTGAAGGAAGTCATGCAGGGACCAGTCTTGGAGATGAGTCTAATTTCTTCAAGAAATTTGGGTGATGAGAGATGCACTGTAACTCTCACAGCGGATGCACTTGAATTAGATGGTGGTAATAAAGTAGGTATCCTTTATCTATATACTTATATTACTGATTCACCTTTTGTTATAGAGATGTGGCTTTGTAGGCTTGGTCACATATGTAAGAGGGGAATGCATGTTCTTAAGCGGAAGATAGATGTTTTTGACAAGCTAAAGAACTGGAAAGCCTTGGTGTTCATGGAGGAGATGATGGACATAGATCATGTGAGGGAACTGAATTATTCTAAGTAGGGCTATGTTGATTTGAACAAGATTTTGATCCATGGAGAGCTCGCGGGTAAAAAGTTATCACTCACAGGCGAACACAGGTATCGGCATCGGTCAGATAGTAACCGACATCGGCAGCAGGAAGACCGACATCGGTCATGAAGGAATCAACGTCGGCAGAAAGGATATCAGCGTCAGCCAGGGAAACGATGTTGGTAGTCAGGGTCAGTGCAGGGAATTAACATTGATTAGGAGTAGACTGGGAGATGGTCGAGATCGGTCACTGGAACGGATATTGGGTGGATAGCAAGCTGTCAACAAGTCCCAAATGCTCATATGGAGGTTAGAAAGGGTAAGTGATTCATTGTTCACCTTCTTTATATTGCTTATTGATGGTCAAGAACCAGGAAGATGTGAAGAGGCAATGTAGGTAGAATCCAGATACAATGGGAGCTTGGCATGGATGAGGAGTGTGAGTCCTTGGAGAAGAACCAAATAGGTGTTCATTGGTAGAGTTGTCAGCTAGAAGTAAGCACTGAGAGACGGAATGGATTCCCAAGTTAAATAAGAGAGTGGATGGATATGTGAGACGGAAGGCCAAGGTATATGGTCTTGAGGAAGCTGCAGGTATAGAGCTGAAAAGTGGTACCAGGGAGATGACAAAGCAGAGCTTTTGTCAATGTCAGTATAACTATTGTGTTTATCTTACCAGGTGGATGATGGTCGCAACATTATCTTGTTACTGTATGTGGAGGATGAGCTTAGATCAGGTTTGTACATATAGGGTTTTGCTGAGCTAAGGGTAAGGTTAGTTCAGAGGTGTGTCACGAAGAATTTGGAGCAGCGAAATTCTTTGGCATAAGAGACATGGAGATTTTATCTCCAGTGGGAGCTGGTGTGAAGATGGTGTTGGTGAGGTTCATGATGCAGGATGCAAAATCAGAAAGCACACCAAGGGCTAGACAATTCAAGCTTAGCTTAGAACAGGGTTTGAAATCACATGAGGTCTAGTGTAGACCTGAGTTTTCCCAAGCAGTGGGAGTTATCAAAAAGTATGGAACCAATTTAGGGAAAGAGTACTAGAGGGTAGTTCAGTGGATTCTCAGGTATCTGAGAGGGACTAGCAGTAGGGATTCTTGTTATGCAAGGTTAAGGTCTTCACTACATGGATATGTAGGTTCAGATGTGGCAGGTTACTTGAATGACAGGTGTAGCATCACAGGTTATGTGGTGGTTAGTCTTCAGGGTTGATCTTGAAGAGGGATACAAGCCAAGGAATAATTTAGATGGTGTATAGGTATAGGTACGGGTGTAGCTATTTATCTCCAAGTGGGAGATTGTTAGGTTGTGGAGCTAAAAGCTTCACCAGATGCAAATAGGAGAAGTCACAAAGCTTGCAGAGGTTACAGAGAGTTGCAGAATGAGTTGCAGGGCAACCAATGTCAGTCTGATCAGCTGACATCGGTTAGATAGTAGTGAAGAAGCAACCGACGTCGGTCACCAGTTAGCCAACATCGGTCATGGAGGAGCCGACGTCAGCAGCCTGTACGTGAACATGTAGTTTGCATGTTGATTTTGGAGAGTCTATTTTTGGACTGTTAGTTTGCATGTTAAAGGCTAGTCATAGTCTTGAGTTGCGTGTCTAATTAATGTAATTAAGATAGTCTAATTATTGTAAGCATGAGATCTATATATGGACTCATGGTCTATATTGTAAACTCGTAACTAGAGAGTAAGAGAGCAATAAGCTCCTTCTGAGAGAGGAGAGCAATGGTGTGTTCCTCCTAGTGCCACAGTACCAAGGTGGGTACTAGTTTGGAGAATCAGAAGGGTTCTTCATATTTGTATGATCTTAGTGAGCAGATTAACATGGCTTCTTTTGGATATCTACAATGGTGAGTAAGGTCTACTAATTTATAGGTAGCAGCAGAGAGCAGGAGATCTACTTGGAGTATGGTTGTGTACTTGGTGTACTGGCAGCATGTTACTGATTGGTTGGAGAGGTGAACATCAATTCCATATTAGGGTTGATTGTTGGGACCGAGAGAGAGAGGGAAGAAGGTCTTGAGGTGTGGCGAGCCTTTGAGGTGGAAGAAGAAGTGGCATCTTCTTTATTGTATATTCTTCTGAGTGATTATTAATACAATTGTGTATTGTCTCTCATATTCCTGTGTTGTTTCATATTTCTAGTTACTTATTGATTCTGGTTAAATTCCGTGTTTAGTTGCTAATACAAGAAGTAGTCATATGTGCTCTATTGTTGGAGCAAGATCCTGACAATTTTGGCATTATAACATTATGGGTATAAATCATGCTACAAAACCTGCATTATAACTCTACAATTTCCAATATCTCTTTTCAATAGGCAATGGCTTGTATTTATAGGCTTAGGAACTAACCCTAACTCAAGGTGAGTTAAAGTGTATTTTAAACATGAAATGGGTTCAAACCTAACCTAATTGATTCAACATAACCCTAATGGAGTTAAAATGTGTCAAATGGTCATGATTTGTAATGAATAGGCATGGGTCTCCAAAATGAGATATTTTGAGATATTTTCCAGAGGCTTGACAACTTGCAAAGGTAATCATGAAAACTTAGGATATTTCATATTTTTGAATTTACTTTTTTATTTATTTATTAATTTCACATGGATAATTCAACTAGGCATTTAATTTGGTTTAACTTTTTAATTAATTCTGACTAGTCATTTAGCTCTTTCAAGATTTGATATTTATTCATGTGCCCCACTTATTGACTGTTGTAATGCCACATGATGATTAGGATGAATCTGTGATATTTTTTTTGTTGCATATGATAAGATACCCCAATAAGGGATGCCTCAATGTGATTATGAGCTTTAACGAATGATGCACAAGCAAATTTAGGATGTTCACTAATTCCTAGGCTTAATTTTCAATGGTTGGTAGGAATTGGTCTGAAGTCCAATCAAACCCCAATTGTGTCCATTTTAGGTGTCTACATTATGATTTTAATCCACTAGACCCTTACGTCAAATCAAGACACTTGCATCGATATAGATGTCTATTCTAGATGTAAGTGTTTAGGGAGCAAATTTAGAACTTGTAGAAATGGAAGATAAGAAGGTTTTAGGCATTTTGGGCAAGATATAAGGTATAGGTCATAACATAAGACTGGTAAGACTAAGAGATATCCCAAGGGGCATAATATAAATCATATGCAAGACTTATGGAAGAAGAAACAAGTATAGGATTGAGTATAATAACCAAGATTTGAGTTTGCTAAGTATACAAGACTAAGGTGATATATAATTCATAAATATTGTTTACATCCCCCCCCCACTTTAATCTAGTAATTAAATTTCTAGTTTAAGGGAAAGTAATGTGTACCTAGGTGTGTGTTATACACCTTATCTTTGTTTGAGTCCATCTTGAGTATTTTTTTGGTGGTTGGCCTACAACCAAGAGCATGTTACAAGTACATAATCAATACATATAATATGAAACTAAAATAATTTAAAATTATTGAAATTTAAATAACAAGGTTTAGGAGTACACATGTGTATTGATGCAACCACCTTACCTATTATCTATTTGATTTGAAATATCTATTATTATGAATCATTAAAACTAATATTAGGATAAATGTGTGTGTGTGTGTGTGTGTGTGTGTGTGTGTGTGTGTGTGTGTGTGTGTGTGTGTGTGTGTGTGTGTGTGTGTGTGTGTGTAAAGCACATATATCTAAGGACATGGAGAGAGATAGGAGGACACATTCCCCCAATCTTGGATCAAATATGAATTGTCCCCTGGTAGTTGAGACTAGCTCAACTATGTAAACCAATCATACTTATAACTTGGTGAGTGTGAGTGAACCAAGTCAAATCACACTATCAAAATGGTGAGGATGTATGATACAATCAAATCCAACATAAAAACTTTTGGCAAGATTGAGTTATTTAATCATCTCAACCATACCAAAAATTTAACCAACTACTGTAATAGATTAGCTCAATATAGTTCGTAAAAGTCTAACCTGGTGGGTAGGGACAATCCTTGAGAGTGTTTTAAAACTCAAAACTAATTTAGATTTTGTAATATTAGGCACATATTTCATATCATATACACCTTAGATATGTGTCATGCTAAAACTATATATAATAATCATACCAATGTATACAATTCTGCTACAAATGTGTATCTGAATCATATAATTGTGTGTTTTGGCTAATTCAAAAACTATGTAAGCATGGAGAACATGCTTCTAATTCATGCCTCCACTATATATGGATAAATATGAAAATTTATATAAGTTCCAATGTGGATAACATGTTTCCAAAACATGCCCCCACTATAATTTGGAGATGTTGAATACTGAATAAGTGTGGAGAACGTGTTTACAAAACATACCCCCAATATATATCTAAAATAGGGAATGTGTGGAACCGATGACTCTATGACATTCCCCCAATAAATATACAATTGTAAATGTGTGTATGAAATCCATACCTCTATGACATTCCCCCACTAATATGACCCCACTTGAGGTGAGGGAATAATATAAATTGGTAGTTATCTCACCTCAAAGGGATAATATAACCATATAAGTGTGAATGAACCATGTAGCATATAGGAGAACACATCTAGGTAAATATCTCATTGAAGCGCTTAGAGTGTGATCACATTAAGGTCTAAGATGCATGATAAAGATCATGACAACATCTAAATAGTAACAGTACAAGCTCAATAATCAAATCAACCACACACACAAGAGCACTCAAAAGCAAGTCAAAAGGAAATGTTCCAAGAACATTACAAACAAGGGGCATGTTTAAATGTTGTAAATGGACGTGACTTATTTAAATGTCCATAAAATCAAGAATGTCATATTTAATTATCCATATAATAATCAATGACATATGAAATGTCAAAGAAAAAAACAACGGCACAGGGGTTATAAAAAATGAATCATATTTAAATGCTCAATAGACAAGATAATAGCAAGGCAAGACTCTCAAGGAAGTGCATACGTGGAATAACAAGTAACCAGTGTAAACACATCATATTAACCCTTGGATCTAATGTGTTAGTAAAAAATATCAAATACATATCATAGCCAATACACTGTAGAAGATATAAGTATGGATAAAGGTATTTTAAGTACATATATGAGCGTAAAACATGATAATTAAAATGATCATAAAATGATATAACTTGGAAATATCATGATCATAGAGGTGGATTCCCCCAATGTCTTGGTGATGTGATTAGAGAGAAATCCCAACATCCATGAGTTTGTAAATCATGTATATGTGTATGTCTATATCACACTCAAATAAAAACATGAAACACGTGTATGTAGAGGTAACTAGTATTCTATTCATCAATATGGAACTAACACATAGATACCAAGGATCCCATAGAATATTTAGGTTCCAAAAATATTTTTAGATTTTTGAATGTTTTGATTTTTTGTAATTTTTGTAATTTTTTTAGAATATGTGAAGATTTGTAACCTGAAGTTGGATCTTTGACATTGTTTGCATCATGTTTAGATAATTTTAAAAGGTATATAACAAGCTCCTTCTCATGCTTTACATGTATAATATAAGAACAAATTCTATCCATTGGAATATGTATTAATTTACCTTTATTAGAAAAATAAAGACCTTGATGATTTGGATCAATTTTAGCTTCCATTTCATTTTACCAAAATCTTCCCAATGTAAATGAGTGTAACAAAGTGTGTGGTAAGACCCATACTTTTATAAGGCTAACATGAGGCCCACAAGCAATAGGAATAACAAAGAATCCCAATAAATCTTTTTGTTTCCCCTTATCACGTAGATCTTTAGCATGGTACCCAAGTTTTGAAAAATGTCTTTCACTACAATAGTTTTATGATTTCGTATTATCAATGTGGTTATGCCAAAAGTAAGCACCACTCATGAATAAGGTAATTATTAAATCCTAGTGATATGAACTCTTTGTATTTCACTTCCCTTATGATTCTTACATAGGACGTGGACCTTGGATTCACCCCATGTGAAGTAACATTTACAAACATGTCATATAAATATTAGGAACACCACTTTCTTGTTCATAACGCTTGTTAGGCAACTAATCTCCTTCCTTTATGTGAGGAATAAATTTTTTGTATTTGTAGTGGGTATCTTAAGTTCCTTTAGATGAGTAATTATGAATGAAACATATATATGCACATCATTATATAAATGGGTAAATGATTCATATTATTTACGTAATGTTATTTCCTTTAATGAGGAAATAAACCCTTTACTAAAAATAAATTGTGATTCAAAATCTGAGGATCTAAATGATAGCTCATATGATGTACTTTTGAATTGAATAGTAAAATCTTGATTGGATTCATCATCATGTTGCTTGAAATTTTGAAAATGTGCTAATGTAAGTTTAGGCACCTTGTGGATATTGAAATCCATGAAGAAAGCATCTTCTAATTGTGAAAAGGTGGTTAATTAAACTTTTGGTATGCTATAGAACCAATTTTGAGCCTCATCAAAAATGCTCATGTGGAATACTTTTAACAATAGTTTGCCATATTTTTTCCATTAACCAAAAGAATGTACATATTTAATCATGTGGTCAAATGGGTCATTATGATTCAAAAAGAGCAGTAAATCTGGTAGTTCAAAATATTATGGATAAGGATATTCAATTATACATTGTGCAAGAGGTTGATTGTTCAATAAAGTCACATTTGCACTAGTATTATAGAAAGCCATTTGTATTTGAGGCATAAAAACCTATTTTTGAAGATCCTCAATAGTGATCATCATAGAAATAATACATTTCATGGGAATGGTGATGTTTATCATAGGTGTTATCTTTGGTTCCAACCTACCACCTTTTTTAAATCTAGGCATATGAGTATCATCATCCTCATGGATAACAAGTGCAAGTTCATGATCACTAAATTTAGGATACCTTGGTAGTAGTATTGGATATTTGAATTTTGGTACTTTTGGCATATCATTTAAATAGCTTAGACCATTGTAAGAATTTAGTTGATTCACTTTTGAAAATGATGTGATAATTGGAGCTTGAATAACCTTAGGTAAACGTACCTTTTTTGGTATAATAGTGACTTTTGGTGTAAATGCATTCTTTGGAAGATAAATATCCTTTAATTTAGATTTTTTGGTTGATATTGATAATAGTGTCATATTTGTAACATTATGAGCCCTTTTCACTTTAGGTTTATAATGTTTTATTTTTCTTGATGGTTTACTGGTATCTGGTAAAGAGGTCATGATCTCTTGGTTAACCTTTCAAAGAAAATTAATATCAAATGAAGGTAGGAAAAATTTGTCACCTTTGACAAACAGGATATTATTTTGAAATGCTGGAACAATAGGGGTTTTGATCAATGAGCTTGAAAGAACATCCCCTTTATAATTAGTTTGAAAATCCTCCATTATATCCTTATGGAGTTAGGGAAAACTATCATGATTAAATAAAGTAACACTTTTCCATGTGGAACCAATTTTTGTGTAGAAGGTAAAGGCAAAGTCTTTTGATCTTCTTTAAGATGGATCAACTCATTTTTTGAAATTATGGGAGCATAGACCTGATTAGAGGGATAACAATTGTCACCATTCAAATCTTTAACATTATATGTTTTTTCACTTAGAATAATGCAAGAGTATTCAATTTTGATTCCTTATTTGAGTAGGATTTAGAGAGTTTCATAATCATAGTCATCAAATCAATCAATATCTTCCATGATGAGAGATAAAGAACATGAAAATTAGCACAAGGTAGGAGATAATCATCTAAAAGAGAATACTTATGCAACAATGATGCTCAAAGATCAGGTTCACCAAATATTTAACCCTAAAAATATATATTAAGGCGATCTAGGTTAAGAATATAAAAATGAATAAACCCAAGGTTGATAAATAAATTTGTAGTAGGCCAATTAATTTCAAAACTTAGATAGAACATATATTGAATTTATTATGCTAAGATATGTTAAAAATGAAAAGTATAACTATGTTAGATATGACAATGACAAATAAATGAGATAATTATCTAGTTCTAATGCTAATATAGATCTAGATCTAAAATAGGTAGGAAGCAGACTGGGAGAATATTCTAGAAAATTTACCAAAATTTGGATTATATGCCTCTATAGCCTCAAACACTTACATCAGCCTTGGTAATTTACATTGATGTTAGTGTCTAAGTTAGACACATGTGTCCTTATACATAATACCTACTAGAACAGGATGCAACCACCTAGATACTTATGGTTTTTTCCATCACCTTCCCTCTGGTGCATTAATATATGGGTCAAAGATTGTTTCTCCTTATCAAATAGAAAAACCCCCATTATTCTTCCTCATAGTGGTTCTATAAAATATTGATTAGTGGGCACATGGTGTCGAGCTACCCCAAATACCCCTTTGTTAATGAGTGCTACCTACATAGCTAATACTCTAAAGAGGGCCTTAGACTTATGTAGTTTCTCCCCTATGTGTTGGATTGTGTGTGAATCATGCAAAATGTGATAATTAAGTACAATAGTGACCTAACTTGTAACTTGGGAAATATATCTCTTAGGCTACTCCTTAATTACTTCAAACTTGTAGATGTGGTGTCCCTATCACTAATATAAACATAGGAAAAAATAGGGAAGCATTACTCAATTGAATGTTTTATAGAATGATTTTTATAAGTTGCCTTGGTCTCTATAACTCTTTTCAATGTGAGAAATAAATGAGGGTTGATCTTATATTTATTGTAGTCCCTTTGGAGAATAACTTACATTAAATCACTTAGGCTAACCACTAAGATACATTTCATTTTAAAATTAGATGACTTTACAGCACTGGGAACTTACATCGGAGTAGGACACATGTGTCGAGATAGGTGTTTGTCCTAGATGTAAGTGTCCAAGGAACAGAAAAATAGGTAAAGGATCAGAACTTGTAGAGATAAAAGTAAGTTTTAGTAATAAAATATAGTCCAAGGGACATAAGAGAAAGCATATGCGAGATTTGTGGAAGTGATAAAAGGTCTAAGACTGAGAGGAACAACCAAGGTCTGAGTTTGTAAAGTGTATAAGACTGAGGTGATATATAATTCATAAATAGTGTCTATGGTTCTAAATGCATCCCTCATTACTATAATCCATCTCAAAAAATATTTGACAATCCCCTATGGACTACTCCACTAAACTCTGCCCAAATTCCTATGTGATGTGTAGACACTAGAAATTTGCACATAATAGTTCTGAATGTTGTAATTCCCCTAGACCACCTTAGGATCCTCTTGGGTCCAACCTTGACCTTTTTGACCCCTAACTCAACCTAACCCACCTAGCTTAAGTTAATTAACCTACTGGCTAAAACCCACCTTTTAACCAAACCTGCTTTTGACCCCTAATTATCAATGGTTAGGGTGACCATCGATGGTCACCTTGATTGTCGACGGTCAGGTTCCACCATCTAAAGCAACTTAACTCACTCTTAACTCCACCTTGATTTTTTATAATTATCTCATCAAAATCCATTTGTGATACATTACATGCATGAGTTATAATTAGAAATCCCATTTAACATTTTATTGCACCTCTCCTTCCTTGCCTATAAAAAAAGAGGAGCAGAAGGTGAAAATGGAGCCAAAACTATCAAGAGCTTTTGCATCCAAAACTTTTTTTGTAGGTGTTCTTTGAGTAATCCAATGATCCAGCCATCATGTCAGGGGGTTAACTTGCCATCATCCCTCAATTGATATCCAAGTACCATTACTCTACTATAATTATGCCAGACTCTATTAATGAGCCAACCACCTCAACTGTTCATCTGACCAACCTTCTGCAAGCTAAGTATTTATTTTCCATTATTAATTACTTTATTTATATTTCACAATCAACCCAGTTAAAACCCATATCCCATAATTACCTTTTGTAATCCTATCAATCTAAATTTTATCAACTCATACCCAACACATAGTAACTGTTGATGGCCACCTAATCGTTGATGGTTGCCTCAACCACTGATGGTCACCTCAACCACCGATGGTCACCTCAACCACTGATAGTCATTGTGGCAAGAAATAATAGAAATTTGTTTTCACCCACTTACCCTCAACCAAATCCCACCTTATTTTTTTCTACCTATTCATAGACCCCTAACCTATTTTCTAAGCCACACTTGACATATTTAGCATTAGCATTGACTTGCTTATTGCTATATTAGTCATTTCTAGTATATTTATTTAGCAAGTGTTTTTTGTATTAAATTTCATTACCTTTTGATTATTGATGCAAGTACTTTATTTAGTATTCTCTAAACATAATTATTTAAAATATGTGAATTGACAACACCTGAGGAAGTTCATGCTTCTAAGATCTAGCTAGTGCTAGGTAGTCCATCCAGCTATCTATCTAACCAGCCATTTGCTTAGTGTTATCTTATTTTCAAGTCATCCTCCTAAGACAAAGAGGAGTTTTTTACAATCATTTGATTCAATGTGCACACAATCAAATAGGTTTTTCAACCATACCCATATTTATTTTCTTCTTCTTCCTTTCTCAAAATATAAGATGAAATTCACTGAGACATTCTATCATGCCTAGTGGGACCCTGAGTCTTTACTCAGGTTTTTTTGTTTATATTCATATGCTATTCTCCCTATTATGTGCTTATAAACAAAAATCAAATTTCTCTTGGGTTTAAAATCAACTACATACATTAGTTTCTTGCAAGTTTAGTTCACCTAGTTAAAGTAAAGCAAAGTAATTCAATCGTAGCATCACTTATGTTGCACACACTAAAAAAAATACCTTCATCAATCAAATAACTTGAGACAAGGCCTAACTAGGATTTCATCACCTTATCCTTTCTCGATGATCCTACTTCGAGGTCATTACGAAGAGGAGAACCATTTAAGCTCTCTGGTTGAGAATAAACTTTGGAAATCAATATATACTGGTTAAGAATGACACCCTTATCACTATGGTGTGTGAAGTGAGGGGGTAGGCCCCAATACCAAGCCAGTATTGATTTCCAATATAGATATTTTTGAGAGCCTAAACACAACCTAAAACCAACCATAGACTTTCTCTCTAGTACCCACTCTACAAACTAATTTTAGTCACACAATTTATTGAAAGTTTAAGGCATAAACCAAAAGAGATACTAAAAGGAACTTTAGGACTTAACGCACTTTTAAGAGTGTGATTTGATTTTACTCATCATTTTTTGTCTTCTATTTGTTTGAGTGGTGGGATTTTTTGTGAATTCTCTCTCCCTTATCTTATATGGTTCTAACTCACAATGAAAGAACCTAGCAGACTAGAACCCATCACCAATCCAATCAACCTCTTCTACCTCCTCATCCATGGAGTACATCTATGAACCAAAGAAATCTCCTCATCCTTTGGGAAGTAATTCCTTCCTTTTGGAAGTTCCCAAGGAGATGCAGACATTTCCACCTTCTTAGATAACAATCTTGTGTCCTTTCAATATTATCTTAACACCATGCCTCACCGTACCCCTACCTTGGTTCCACCTATGAACCCACCTTATGGCATGCCTTTCCAAATTATGGGAAACACTTCCATTGCCATAGTCACCACCAAACCATTAACTACCCAAGCTTCCTCATCCACTAATAATCCCTTTGATACTACTATGGAAAACCAACTTGCCCAACCTACAAACACCCTTATACCTTCCAACCCCACCAACAACTCCTCTACCTTAGGAGTAACCCAACCACTAGCCACCTATACACCCCTCACCATGGGAGTACATACCAATAGCATTACCAACCTTCCTTTGGTCACCCCTAATCTGCTAACCACTACCTCACTTCATGGTGTCTATACCTTCTATCTTACCACCCATCAATACAAGGGGCACTACCCTTCTTTTTATTACCAACCCAACCACAGATTCTACTCAATAGGTGCCTATTTCACCAAACTTGGGTTACATCCCTAACCCACAATGGCATGTAGCTCTACCTACTACCCAACCACGTACATCCACCTACCCCTACATAACTTCCACCCAACCACTAGTGTCTACATACCGATATGTGGTAGCTTCTCAACCTCTTACTAGTTATGAGTATGTCACCCAAACAAAACAATAGTATGCACCTTACAACCTTCTAGGTACACAAATCCAAATGAATCTAATGGATAAAATGACCAATCTAGAGTCATCCATTTATGGGGCTCACAACATCTTATCATATGACTAGATCTATAATGAACCTATTAACCCATTTATCCCTATCAAACCATATCTCCTCAATGGGAGCTTCCCAAGTTTTATAAATTTCAAAGTAAGGAGGACCCCCAACAACACCTTATGGCCTTTAGGCACTCATGCTATTTGATTTCTTATGATTATTCCCTCATTCTCCACACTTTTTCCATGTCTTTTTCAGGATTGGCATTGGATTGGTATAGTGCCTTAACCAAACATTCCCTCTTCTTTTTCACCCAACTAGCTCAAATTTTCTTGGATCACTTTTCGATAAACATATCTAAGAAATTTTCCATCACTAACCTCTAATCTATCAGGCACTTTGATGTTGAATCTATTACCAATTTTGTATCTCATTAGAGAAGTTTGATCAATCAACTTTCCTTTTTTTTACCCCAACCTGAACTGATAGAATTTTTTGCTCAAGCATGTTCTAAGCATGTCTCTTCCACATTGCATTTTCAAATATTTAGAGCCTTTGATGAATATTTTACCATGGAACACAAGCTATAAAATAGAGCCATCAATGAAGGAAATTTAAAGTTGAAAAACAAAAACTCTACCTACAAAATCAATTAGGCCTCTTGCTCTAAACCAAGCAACCAAACCAACATCAAGAACAAAAGCAAGGGAAATGTGAATGCAGTTATCCTTAAAATTGATCCTCTATCATCTATCAAGCAATCAAATTCCTCTAACTCCTCAAATCAAAGCATAAGAAAACAAAACCCAAACAATCAAAACTAATTTAATCCACTTGGGGAATCTTATGCTTCAGTCTTAGAGAAGTTGTTGAAAGACAATATCATACAACTTCCTCCCATCAAACCCCCACAACAATTTGATTCTTCTTGTCCTACACCTAGTTTGTACAATGATAATGACCTATGTGCTTTCCATAGGGTGGTGGGGCATGACATTAATTAGTATAACACTTTCAAGAGCATTTTCCAAACCCTCATTGATAAGGGGGAATTTGTATTGGACAACCCCAATGCACCTCCAAACCAAGCTCTCAATATTTTTAGACAACCCTTTCCCAATCATGCACCTACAAAAAAAGAGAAACATAGTTGAGTCTTCACATGATGTCTAAACTATCAATATGGTTCTTGACATGCTCATTACTAAAGAACCTACCACCCAATCTACTCGTTCTTCACCCTCTTCACTTATTGAGGTAGTGGAGTTACCTTCTCCCCTTCTAGAAACCTAAATCAAGGAAGTGACCTTTTCCTTTCCTCCACTTATGGAGGTAATTCAGTTACCTTCCCCTCTTTTGGAGACCCAAACTGAGGAAGTAGCCTTTTCCCCTCCTCCACTTATTGAGGTAGTGGAGTCATTAACCCCTCCTTCAATTGACATACCAGAGCAAACAACTATCACCATATTACCTTCTTCAACTACTGAGTAATTTAATTCCCCTTTGGAAAGCATTTCCAAGAAATAAACCACCACACCTACACCTCCCATAGAATAACCACCTATATAAAGCATACATCCTTTGATTGAGGAAAAGGATGAGGTTACCATTCCTCTATCTCAACCTATGGGCTTATCTTTCGATTCCATTACCTAGAGAATGAAATTAGTTTATAAAACATTATTTATAATTGTTCAAAAATTAAAATTTATCATCAACCTTAAACAAGACCGAGCCACCTTTTGGTAGTAAGTGGGGCTCCCTTATATCACTAAACAAGAACCTTCAACTTCATCCTTGACAAGCCAACCTATCATTTCTATTAACCTATCCACTATCATATCAACCCAACCAATCAAAACCTCTACCAACCCAACCATTTTTCAACCATCCAAAGTAACCAAGTCCCACATAACCAAATTATCCTCTCCAACCAAACCAACCAAAAACCTTAGCATCTTCCCTACACAAAGCCTTATCATCTAGCCTTGAAACTAGAGTTCACGTCACCAAGCCCACCAACTAAACACCAAACCAAGTTAACCAAGCAGGTAAAGCCACCAAGAGGTCATAAGGCCAAACTTATACCTCCCTCAACCTCACCCTCTATCTTGGGATCTCATCCCTCCACTTTGGTTAGGAAGCTGACCATCTCACCCAAAACCCTGCCACCACTATTGGTCACACCACACTTGCTTTTTGACACACCCATCTTTACCAAGCCTCTTACCTCCAATTTATCAACCTTTACCTTACCAAAACCAAAAAAATTAACTAAGAACACTACCTTACCCAGCCCATCTACTACCCAACCTATTTCTAAAATGACTTCAATCTCACCAACCA
Source organism: Torreya grandis (assembly GCA_037957365.1). Taxonomy (NCBI): domain Eukaryota; kingdom Viridiplantae; phylum Streptophyta; class Pinopsida; order Cupressales; family Taxaceae; genus Torreya; species Torreya grandis. The sequence goes on along the minus strand of JARHVA010000509.1, from coordinate 3,393,450 downwards.
AGGCCAAAACCTCTAAACCCTTATCACTTTTAGCTGAGTCTTACTCAACTATTTTCCAAAGGTTACTGTAAGATTCTTGTTTGACCTTACCTCCTATCATACCATTTGACCCTCTTAGTCCAAAACCCATCTAGTATAATGACCACCAAGTGTGCTCCTATCATAGGTCACAAGGGCATGACATGGAGAACTATAAAGCTCTCCAAACCATAATTTGTTAGCTCTATGATGAAAAGGACCTAGTAAAAAATGAACCTCCCATGATCCTACCACTAAACCAACCAATAAAAAATACTACCCAATGCCTTCCTACTCCCCCCTCTTACCTCAAAGTGATGAGGAACCAAACCACTCTCCTACCCCAACTCCTTCTATCCATACCATCCACATGGTCACAAGGTCATAATAGAAGGATAAAGGGAAGGAAAAAGTGTCCATTCCATGGATGTATCCATCTTCTACCTCCCAACCAAACCACACCCAAACATTTTCACCTTAGGTGCCTCTCAAGCCAACCCCTCTAAATCCATCAGAAGAGTGGTTCTCAAATAACTTCACTAGACCCCAATAAAAATGAGCTTATATGAGTTGATTTCTACCTCAAATCATTATTACAAACCATGATAGAGGCATTAAAATAAATAGAGGTCCAACCTAAATATCCTTAACCCCTGGTAGCCTTTGTTGGTGCTCGCTAAATTTTTAACCTTGTCACCTTCAAGGATTCAAAAATACCTTATCCATCTTAATGACCCAAATCCCCCTCTTTTCATCATTGCCTACATCAACCAAACCCATGTCAAAAAGGTTATGATTGATGGGGTAGCCAATATTAACATCATCTCTTCTCATTCCTATGATCAACTTAAACTACCCAATAATATCATGTATGAAACCTCAACCATCCTCCAATCCTTCAATGATACCATGCCCACTACTATAGGAACTATTGTCCTTCATATCTATGTAAGACCTCGCACACTCCCCAAACTCTTTTATGTAGTGGAAGGAAAACTCTAATATATTTTTTTGCTAGGATGACCTTGGATTCACTCCATGGGTTTTTTACCTTCCACCCTTCATCATTACATCAAATTTGAGCACAAAGGTCATGTTGTCACTATACAAGCTGACCCAAGTCCCTTCTCATCATGCAACATGAATTATTGACCCAATGATGTCCTCTTACCTCCATCTATCACACCCTCATCGATCAAAGATAAGCCCTCAACCATGAAGGATGAACCCATACCTCCTTCCACCAATGAGGCATCTACTAACTCATTCATCCCCTCAAATCAAATCCCCACCATAAACCCCTTGGAATCAACATTACATCGCCTTTCACTTGTGAAATATCTTCTTTTGGTCCTTAATTCCTTCCCTACTCCCTATGAGTATGGGAAACTTAATAACCAACCTAAGTATGACCCTACTATCAGAGTTGTTATTCCCTTTGGGCCTCTAAACTACCAAACCTATTTCATCTATAGGGGACTCGATAACCCCTCAATGCTTCCACCACCTCCCATTCACCTCAACCATTCACTGCCAAATTTTTTTACCTATATAAACATTGTTTTTCCAAGACATACCTTCATTGGTGTGCTTGGAATGGATTTGGCCTCAGACAATATGAATAGGGGCCACATGAGCTACTTCTCATTGAGACCCAAAAACCCCAAGAGAAACATGGTCTAGGTTTATCTCTACTAGACCAATAAACCAACTCACCTTCCACCACTAAAGATGATGAGGAGATCCCATCCTTATTGACTCCCTCATCATCAGAATAGGAGGATTTCAACATCATCCCACCTAGATTTTTTTCATCAACATGATCATCCTTAGACCCTTGACTTATCAAAAAGAAAGGACAACCATAACCATCACTATGACCCATCCTGAAATGATAGGAGATGACTTTCCTACCATTAACATTATTCAATTTTAGGATGATGATTCCATTCTCACCTACCTTGGTGCCTTGGATTTCTTAATTTTAAAATCCCTACCTCCTAAGACTTTAACCATGTTGAATGAATCCACCATGGATATCAACTTACATACTTTGGAGAATCCTTGTATTGTCAAAATTGGCCAATCACTAAATTTTGAGGAACTTCAGGACTTATCCTCTTTCCTCTAATATTATAGCATAGAATTTGCTTGGTCTTATAGTGACATGTTATAAATTTACCCCACCATTTCCACCCATAACATTGTCACTAACCATGATGCCAAACTTGTCAAGCAGAAACTTAGATGAATGCACCCTCACATAGCCCTTCGCATCAAAGAAGAACTTTAGCATCTCCTATCTATCAATTTCATTCAACCCATTGATTATCCCTAATGGGTCTTGAATTTCATGTTTGTTACCAAAGCCATAGGGGGACTACACATTTATGTGGACTTTCATAACCTCAAGCTTGCTTGCCCAAAATATGACTTTCCTCTACCAAGCATCAACTAACTAGTTGATCTTATGGCTGGTCATGAGATGTTACCTCTCATGGATGGATTCTTAGGTTACAAAAGATCCTAATTTCCCCTAAATATTAGTACAAAACCACATTTATCTCCCCATGGGGAACCTTCTACCATATGGTCATGCCTTTTAGACTAAAGAGCATTGGTATAACCTACCAGTGTGTCATGATTTACATCTTCCATAACCTTATCCAAAAAATAGTAGAGGAATATATTGATGACCTTCTTGTAAAATCTAAGTTTTGAAATGATCATTCAGTTATTCTCAATATTATCTTTGAGCACCTCATCCATTACCATGTTTGCCTTAACCATAAAAAGTGCATTTTTGGGGTCTTATCAAGAAAGCTTCTTAGCTTTATCATTTCCCTTCAAAGAATAGAAGTTAACCCTACCAAAATCAAAGTGATCCTTGACATGCCTCACCTCACCCACCTTAATCAACTTTATAGCCTATAGGGGAAGCTCCAATCCATTCATCACTTTAGCTCCTAGCTCTTAGACTGATGCCAACCATTCCACCACCTTCTAAAGAAGGACATAAGGACATATCTTTTAAGTGGAATAAAGACTATCAAAAAGCCTTTGATTCACTCAAATAGTTCCTCCTATTGCCACCTATCCTCACCCCTCTTAAGGACAACCAACCATTCTACCTTTATATCTCCACCATCATCCATTCCCTAGGGGAAATGCTTGCTCATCAAGATGAACAACATAAAGAGCAAGCCATCCACTATAGTATTTGCACGCTTGTAGAGTATGAGACTTGGTATACCCATATCAAAAAACTTTGCCTAGCATTGGTCTTTTTGGCCACTAAACTTTTCTGATACCTTCTTAACCATAAAACTTACATCATAACCAATATCAACCCACTCAAGTGTATGCACTCCAATCCATACCAAATCCAACATATGGCCAAGTGGCTCATGATTTTAGCATATTTTAACCTTGAGTTATTTTAGTAAAAGTCAATTAAAGGATAAGCCATTGCTGACCAATTGGCCAAAGCACCATTAACAGACAACCAACCTCCTCCTCTTGAGTTCCCCAATGAGTCAATCGCAACCCTCTCTTAGACAGACTTCTCTTACCAAGTGACCATGTTCTTTGACAGATCAAAGTGTCAACATGGTGGGGTTACCAGTATCATCCTTATTCTCCTTGATAAAGAACCTCTTCCTTTGTATTTTATGTTATATTTTGAATGTACCAACAATATGGTTGAGTATGAAGCCCTAGTCATAAGCCTTCAAACTGATTTAGCTTTGGGATTAAAAATGATCAACATCTTTAGCGACTCTCAACTAGTACTCAATCAAATCAATGGCTCTTACCAGTGTAACAATGATGTTTTGCAATAGTACAAAGAACTAGTTGATAAAATCTTAACATCATTTGAACACTAACATATCCAATCCACCCCATGATCTAAGAACAATCTTTCTAACACCATAGCTTCCCTCACCTCTCAGATCCTATTTACACCCTCTGACTCTAAGTTATTTATCATTATCCTAAGACTTACCCAGCCTTCGTATATCTAGCTAGATTCTCCCACCATTTTCAATGTGGAATAAACTCAACTTGACCTTTGGTATCAGCAGACCTTCGACTATCTCAACCATCCTATCATTTCTTCTGATCTTTCCCACAATGTTCAAAGAGTTTTCATCTAAAGTATCTCACACAACACCATTATGGGAGGAATTCTTTATAAACATGGCTTTGATGGTCTCCTCTTCCTTTTCTTATACAGTCATGAATCCTCCTATGCTATCAAGGAAATGCATGATGGGATCTATGGGGGACACTTTAGTGGCCTCATTGTGGCTAAATGCATCCTTTTCCTTGTCTATTATTGGCCTACCCTTAACCAAGACTATTGTGATTATGTGAAAAAGTGTGTTAAGAATCAATAAAATGCCAATTTACATCACACACCTAGCCATAGTCTTTATGTATCACCTTCAAGGATTCATAAATACCTTTTATACATCCTAATAACCCAGATACCAATCTTTTCATTACTACCTACATCAACCAAACCTATGTCAAATGGGTTATGATTGATGGGGTATCTAGCATTAATATCATCTCTTCTCATGCCTATGATCAACTTAAACTACCCAACAATATCATGTCCAAAAAATTGGCCATCCTCTGATCCTTTAATGATATCATAGCTAGTACTATGGGAACTATTATCCTTCATATTCATGTAGGACCATGCACACTCCTCAAACTCTTTTATGTAGTGGAAAGTGAATTCTATTATAATGTTTTGTTGGGATGATCTTAGATTCGCTCCATGGGTTATGTACCTTCCACCCTTAATCATTGCATCAAATTTGAGCACAAAGGTCATGTTGTCACTTTACAAACTAACCCAAGTCCCTTCTCATTATGTAACATGACTTACTAACTCAATGATGTCTTCTTACCTCCATGTAGCACACCATCATTGACCAAAGATAAGCCCTCAACCATGAAGGATGAACCCATATCTCCTTCCAAAAATGAGGCATCTACTAGCCCATCCATCCCCTTAAATCAAATCCCCACCATAGACCCCTTGGAATCAACATTCCATCACCTTTCACTTGGGGAATATCATCTTTTGGCCCTTGACACCTTCCCTACTCCCCATGAGTATGGGAAACTTAATAACCAAGTCAAGTATGACCCCACTATCAAAGCTATTTTTCCCTTTGGGCCTCTAAACTACCAAACCCATTTCATCTATATAGGACTTCATAAACCCCTTGGTGCTTCTACCACCTCCCTTTCACCTCAACCATTCACTGTCAACTTTTCCTACCTAGATATACTGAGTTTCACCAAGATCCTTCATCAATGTACTAGAAATGGATTGGGCCTTGGATGATATGAATAGGGGTGACATAATATGTTTCTCATTGAGACCTAAAAACCCCATGAGAAACATGGTCTAGGTTTCTCTCTATCAAACCAACTCACCTCCCACCACCAAAGATGATGAGGAGATTCCATCCTCATTGACTCCCTCATCATCAAAATAGGGGGATTCCAATATCATCCCACCTAGCATTTTTTATGATCAACATGATCATCCTCAGACCCCTAACTTATCAAAACTAAGGGGAAACTATAACCATCCCTATGACCCATCTTGAGATGATAGGATATGACTCTCCTACCATTAACATTATTTAGTGTCAGGATGATGATTCCATTCTCACCTACCTAGGTGCCATGGATTCTTCAATCCATAAATCCCTACCTCTTGAGACTTCAACCATGTTAAATGAATCCACCATGGATATCAACTTGGGTACTCCAAAGAACCCCATATTGTTGAAATTGTTCAATCACTAAATTTTGAGGAGCTTTGAGAGTTCCCCTCTTTCCTGCAAGACTATAGCATAGCATTTACTTGGTATTATAGTGACATACCAATAATTAACCCCACCATTTCCACCCATAACATAGTCGCCAATTATGATGCCAAACACATCAAGTAGAAAGTTAGATGAATGCACCCTCACATAGCCCTTCTCATCAAAGAAGAGCTTCAGCATCTCCTATCTATCAATTTCATTCAACCCATTGATTATCCCTAATAGGTCTCAAATGTCATGCCTATCACCAAATCCATAGAGGGACTACAAATTTGTGTGTACTTTCATGACCTCAACCTTGCTTGCCCAAAAGATAAATTTCCTCTACCAAGCATTAACCAACTAGTTGATCTTACAGCTGGTCAATAGATATTATCTCTCATAGATAGATTCTTAGGGTATAATAAGATCCAAATTGCCCCTAAAGATCAGTATAAAACCACCTTTATCACCCCATGGGGAACCTTGTGTTATAGGGTCATGCCTTTTGGACTAAATAATGCTAGTGTAACCTACCAATGTGCCATGACTTATATCTTCTATGACCTTATCCACAAAATTGTAATGGACTATGTTGATGAACTTCTTGGAAAATCTAAGATCCAAAATTATCATTTAGTTGTTCTCAAGATTATCTTTGAGTGCCTCATCAATTACCATGTCTACCTTAACCCCAAAAAGTGCATTTTTGGGGTTTTATCAGGAAAGCTTCTTTGATTTATCATTTCCCTTCGAGGAATCCAAGTCAACCCTACCAAAATTTAATTAATCTTGTAAATGCCTCCCCCCACCCACCTTAAGTAACTTGGCAGCCTACATAGGAAGCTCCAATCCATTTCTCACTTTATCTCTCAACTCTTAGATTGATGCCAACCATTCCACCACCTTCTCAATAAGGATGTATATTTTAAGTGGAACAATGACTATCAAAAAACCCTTTAATTCACTCAAAGAGTACCTCCTATCTCCACCTATCCTCACCCCTCCTAAGGATGACCAACCTTTCTACCTTTATATCTCTACCATCATCCACTCCTTAGGGGCAATGCTTGCTCATTGGGATGAACAACACAAAGACTAAGCCATCTACTACATTAGTCATATGCTTGTATAGTATGAGACTTGATATACCCATACTAAGAAACATTACCTAGCATTGGTCTTTATGGCCACTAAACATTGACACTACTTTCTTAACCAAAAAACCTACATCATAAACAATATCGACCCACTAAAGTTTATGCACTCCAAGCCATACCAAAACCAATGTATGGACAAGTGGCTCATGCTTTTAGTAGAGTTTTAACTTTATTTCCTTTAGAAAAAGTTAATTAAAGGACAAGTCATTGCTAACCAATTGACCAAAGCACCATTAGTAGACAACCAACCTCCTCCTCTTGAGTTCCCTGATGAATCCATCACATCCTCTCTCAAATGGACTTACCCTACCAAGTGACCATGCTCTTTGATATATCAAAGTGTCAACATGGTGGGGGTGTTAGTATCACCCTTATTCTCCTTGATAGAGAACCTCTTCCTTTATCCTTCAAGCTAGATTTTGAATGTACCAATAATATGGCTGAGTATGAAGCCCTAGTCATAAGCCTTCAAATTGCTTTATCTTTGGGAGTCAAAATGATCAACATCTTTGGAAACTCCCAAATAGTGGTCAATCAAATCAATAGCTCTTACCATTACAAGAATGATGTTTTAAAATAGTAAAAATAACTAGTTGACAAACTCTTAACATCATTCAAACACTACCATATCCAATCCACCCCATGATCTACCAATAAGTTTATCAACACCATGACTTCTCTCACCTCTCAGATACTATTTTCACCCTCTAAGTCTAAGTTTTTTGTCATTATCCACAAACTTACCCAGCCTTCCTATATCAAACAAAATTCTCCCACCATTTTCAATGTGGAATAAACCTAACCTAACCTTTGGTATTAGCATACCTTTGACTATCTCAACCTTTCCATTATTCCTTCTAGTCTTTCCTACAATGCTCAAAGGGAGTTTATCCAGAATACCTCACATTACACCATTATGGGAGGAATTATTTATAAATGTGGCTTTAATAGTCTCCTCTTCAATTACCTTAGTAGTCATGCATCCTTTGCCTTGGTTATTAGTGGCCTACCCTTAACTAAGACTATTGTGATTATGTGAAAAAGTGTGTTAAGTGTCAACAACATGCCAATTTGCATCACACACCTAGCCATAGTCTTTGTGTATCCACTAATTTTTGGCCTTTCTCAAAATAGGGTCTAGACCTTATTGGTGAAATTAACCCCATTCTTCATAGCAACACCATTCTATCATCACCATGACTGAGTATTTTACCAAATGGGTAGAGGTTATTCCTCTAGTCTCAACCAAAGTAGAAAAGATTATCGACTTTATCAACCATCACATCATCTATCATTTTGGTGTTCCTCACAAAATTATCACTAACAATGGTAAATAATTTAAAATCAAGTAAATCAAGGATCTTTATTATGCATTTGATATTAAGTTAAATTTCTCCTTGCCCTATCACCCTCAATCAAATGGACAAGTAGAAGCCTCTAACAAAACTCTTAATAACATGCTCACTAAAATGGTTAATGTGCCTGGTCTAGATTGGCATGTGCACATCCCTTTCACTTTAGGGGCATATCATACTAGCATTCACACCCCTATAGGTACTACACCTTTCTCTATTATGTTTAGCACAGAGGTTGTCTTGCTCTTGAAGTCCAAATCCCATATCTTCACATATCTTTATAGGATCTCATTTATAAGGATGATTATCATCAACACCATTTAGCCTAGCTTGAGCTACTTGATGAGCATCACTTAGTTTCCCTTATCCATATTCATGTTTATCAAGAGTATGTCAAATGTGCCTATAACAAATACCTTAAAGTGTAAGAATTCAACATTAAAGACCTCATCCTAAAGTAAAATCAACATGTCACCAATATAGAGGAAAGCAAGTGGGAAAAGTTTCTTTTCAATTGGCTTGGACCTTGTATCATTACCCACAAATATGAATCAGGAACTTACCAGTTATCCTCTCTTGAGGGAAACCTAGAACCTAAGCCCCTCAATGCTTCACATCTGCATCCTTTCTTTTATTAATAAGGATAAATCTCACCTTTTGTTTAACTTAAGCTCATCCCTTGCTTCCAAACCATATCTACTTCCCTATTATAGGGGCATTTGATTAAAACTAAATCATGTGAATATCCATTCACAATCATATCCTAATTTTGAATAATGGGTACCATGTATCTATCTACCCATGGCATAATTCTCATGGTACTTTCTACCCATTTTTATGGGATGGATTCCCATGATCATTGTCACCTAAGCTTCTTTATACATAATCAACCTTCTTGTGCTTTTAGTTTTGCCTTCATAAATGGAGAAACCTTAAGCCTATATAAGCAAATCTATGTCAAGAAAAATCAAACAAAGTACAAATCAAAATCCAAACCAATAAAAATCATGGATCGTTCCTAGTGTTTGCAGATTGCTCCCTTGAAGGATAGTTGTTGTAGGCATATTTGAAATTACTCAAAGTAATGTGGACTACTCCCTTGAAGGACAACTATCAAAAGCATTAAACAAATAATACAAACTTAGACCACTCCCTTGAAGGATGGTTGATTAAAGCATTTGTCAAAATAAGCAATTTCTTGGAAGCTTCCCACATCGATCAACTTCTTTGACTTCCAAACAACAACAAATCAAAAATCCAAAGACCCATTTTCAAGCAATAGTAGAATCAAAATAATCTTGAAATCCACAATCATCTCTCATGAGTAGACTTCTTACATTGATCAGTCTACACTTTGTATGACATAGACTTATTTATATTGACTCCTTGGAAACCTATAGATGATGCATGCTAGTCTCACATGAAGGTTTTATCTTTCATCCATCTTCTATTTATACACCATAAGCAAGGGATTTTGAGCTCACTTGAAATTATGTGATCAAGATACCTTTTTAACTAACTAACAAATGATAATGTGAATCATTCAAAGGGTTTAAGTTCCTTAATCCAATCCAACTTTAGTTTTGTTTTAGTCCTTGTCAAAGAAGAAGCATCGTGTCTTCTTCATATCATGTCATGACTAGTTGACATATTCACTAAGATGTTTATCTCTTAGTAATATTCTTTTTCTCACATTTGGTGTTGTTATTCAGCTTACCTTATATGTTTTACCTTGGGCAAAGTGACAATAAACATAATCATAAATGCATCACATCAACATATATCATAAGCAAAAACAAACATCATTAGCATATCCATTATCATATCAAAGTCAAACATCCATGAACAATAAATCAATCAACCATTTTCACCACATGTCTAAATCCAAATAAGGAAGTGCATACTTATTAAATTTTAGCATAAACATCATCATCATTAGCATAAATAAAAACCATCACATGCCTAGCTAGGTGAGTCTACATCAGTGTCCAATATCCATAACATAAGCATAATAAATATAGCCTCATTAATTATCAGTATAAACATCACATCATAAATATTAACATTAAAGAACACCATAACCCATGAATAATAAATAAGGATCATATATATAAACCGTGAGTCTAACATCATAGAGTATACAATAATATGCATGTCTCTCTCTCAAAATGTACATCTCATCGCATCAGCTCATAGGTTGGAATTAAAATGATAAACAATAACATATAATATATCTAAGCTATGTCATGTTTATTCCCTTGGGGTACCACTATCTCCTCAAACACCACTAGGTCCTAGTACATGTCCCCTACAATACCTATCAATCCAATTATGGAATCAACCCACTGACCTAGTGTCACCACACTGGCACTACCTACCAAACTAGCTCTGTACTCACCCCATCAAGGCTCATCAGTACACTACCTTAGGACTATAACCTCATAATAGCATAAATCTTCTACCATGTCTAGGTATCATGCTATGGGGATGGTGCCTGGTGGTCCTATAGATACTACAACTCTTCCTCCAACCTATTTCAAGGAGTCTCTCCCCTAGGTGACCAAGGCTAGTAAAGCTCTAGCCTAAAGCCTATCTCCTGTAAGTGTCACCCCCTGACCTTATAAAGCCACCACCTAACCCTGTAAAGTTGTAACCTATGCCTATGCAATAGCTAACATCACTCCTACCTATGCATCTAGGGTAGCCCCTATACCTGTGCCCTCTAGCCTCCTCTCCCAATTGGGTCAGCATCCATCTCCATCCTACCACCATCATCTCCACAAAAATTTGCTATCACATATAAAGCTTGGTACCATGTAGGGTAACCATCCAAAAAACCTACATCATCAATTATTGGCCTCATGAGTAACTCCTCATGATCAAGTAAAGTCTATATTAGATGTGGTTCACATAATAGAACCTCTGCATCGTCCCATCTATATATGGGGAATGGGCCTAGGATACCCTAAACTAAGATGAAATATCTTTGAAACCTATTGAATGGGATGAGATCTACCTCTCCATCCCTCCTACGAAAGATCCACCTATAACTTTACAGGGACAAAGTTTGCCTCTTGTAGCCAACCCATATTGGAAACTAAATATATTGCCTCCAAATAATATAACCAACAACCAAGGCAACTAGTACACCTTTGAACCAATCTACATCATGAGCTCCTCCTCCTACACCTGATGTAGCAAAGGCACCTCTCCACTGCATGAAACCAATCAGTAAATCTATTTGAGTATACCCAACCCATAGTAGCCCCATTAGCTTCAACACTAAGATGTGTTCATAAGCTTAGCAGTGTAGGATAAGCTTGATGCTAATGTCATACTTCTTTTTGAGCTCTAAAACCCCATATCTCCTTGTATATTTGAATAAATAACATAGGTACCCATCCAAACACTATGCATCCTGGCAACATCTCAACTAATACCCCCATTAGTAGATAGAAAAACCTCTTTTTGTTCAAATTTGGAAGGGTAACGCATGATATAATCATCATCATCATAGTCACCATTCTCCTCTCACCCCTCACCCTCTTATAGAGCATAGAGTAACTACAGCCCCCAATGTGCTACCTAACACAAACTTGGTCATCTTCATATATCAGCTCTAATAGCTCATCTTGCTCCTCCTACTCAATGTGGTAAATTGGATCACCCTGTAGGGTTAGCTGAGTGATCTTATGGACATCCTTTGGTATGATTATAAACTTTCTATTCGGTAGAAGGAAGGTATTTATGGATAGATCACATCTCTTGATGAGGGCCATGATCATTGTTGTATCATACATCACATATTGGTAATGTCACATCACCATGAGCCTAACCTCCTCCATGTGGGCCCAATCCACTAGGGTCATACCTTAGTGGATCTCCACAAAGATGTGGGGCACTCGATCCTATATTTGTATCTACTCCCAAGCTTGCAATGTTCAATGACAAAAAACAACTTAGATCCCTATACTATGATTACCTATGAACTTCACTCTTTCAACCTACCTAGCTTTACCCATTTGACTATTTCTTTAATGCTTACCTGTTGAACCTAATATTTAAGCCCATCAAACTTGAAACCATCAATATTACCCATCAAACCCCTTAAAACACTACTTGAAACTAAATCCAACCTATCAAACCTATCAAATACTTTTAGCTTAACCTTTTAAACATTATTTATACCCCTTTTTAAACCTAAACATTTTTTTAATTGGCTTGATTACTAGTGGTCATGTTGACTACTGACAATCAGATGTTCATCTCCTTATGGATGTTGTTTGTTGATAGTCGGTCCTAACCATCGACAATCACTTTGGGTGTTCCATAAGTGGCACACCCTTAACCTAATATACCCAACATACATCCAAAACCCCCATAACCCAACATATTCACCTCCAAATTTTGCTATTATCCCAACCCTACCTAAGCCTGCCCCTACCTAGTTCCAAAATTGACAAAAATTTAACCTAAACAAGAAAATCCCTACCTCTAGGGCACAACCTGGTTAAATCCCCTTAAAACCTCACCACCCAACAATCCACTTCCAAACTAAACATAAATGCACTTAAGATAACAAGACACAATACCAATTAAATGCACCACCTACCTCATTCCTCAATAATCATTGAGGAAGAATCTAGGGACCCACTACCTATCCTTATCCATGTCCATGCATACCCTCTATCATCACTAGTCCACTCAGCGCATTTGTCTACCTCAGCAATTAATCACCTCCTCCACACTCACCATCAGCAATTCTAGTGTAAACCAATAAAAAGGTTAGAGCTCTAAGTCAAAATAGTTACAATGAGAAAAATGACTCACCTTTTGATTTTTGACCATTATACTTTTAGGGTTTACCCCTTGACTATCAATAATTAGGGTGAATCCAATGGTCACCTTTGGACCCCCTGATCATCAATGGTCAGATTGTTCCACTTTTTCCTTTTTGCCTCCAAAAGGCAAACTTTTAACTAGAACCAAATCAATCACCCACCTATGGAGACTACCTTCTCTACCCACCCCAACCACCTCATCACTTTTCCATTGGTCCATTTCAGCCCAACTAGCATGCATTTTATGATGACTATTACTTGATCCCTTGATTGTAATGACAATAACTTCTATGTTGACCACCTTTTAAAATTACACCACCTCATGCATACCTGACCCACTTATGTCCTTTTAGGAACACTTCCTACCTTGAATACCCATGATTTCACCTTACCAATTTGTGTTTTCATCAGGAGCATTTCCTGCCTTGGATACCCAAAAAAACACTGACATCACCTAGGAGACTTACGTTTATGAGTGTACCTAACTGCCACACCTACATGCGATCATATAATCCACTTCTCACTTATCCTTATAATCACCGACCTTTATTTTTACCAACTATGGCAACCTATTCAATGCATAAGCTTGGCTATCACACTTTTTATCACCCTTCATATATGTGTTTGTGCTCTAGTGCCCAACCTATCACCCATCTTTATGACATCCACCTTCATCATCACCCTCACCAACTTATCAAACCAACACCTAATTTTATTTCACCTCATCAACTCCCAATTTGATGGGGAACACCTCCTCCCATACTTGGGGCAACCTGACCTTTGACCCACAAACCATTTTTTGTTTTGTAGCTTATTGATACAAATTTCATAAAAAAAAGGGGCAAAATGTAGACACCTAAAATTTACACATGATGGTTTTAAATGCCATAATTCCCCTAGACCACCTCAAGATCTCTTTGGGCCCAAACTTGACCTTTTTAACCCCTAACTAAACCTAACCCACCTAACCTAAGTCATTTGACCTACTAGCTAAAACCCACCTTTTAATCAACCCTACCTTTGACCCCTGACTATCAATGATCAAGGTGACCATCGATGGTTACCTTGACTATTGATGGTCAGGTTTCACCATCTAAACCAAATTAACTCACCCTTAACTCTACCTTTATTTTTTATAATTATCTCAACTAAATATGTGTGTAATCCATTGCATGCATGAGTTATAATTAGAAAGCCCAGTTAACATCTTATTGTACCTCTCCTTCCTTGCCTATAAGAAGAGAGGAGCAAAAGGTGAAAATGGATCCACAACTATCAAGAGATTTTTATCCAAAACTTCTTTTTTAGGTGTTCTTCTAGAAATACAGTGATCCAGCCATCATGTCAGAGAGCTAACTTGATGTCATCCCTTTGTCGATATCCAAGTATTGTTAATTTTCTAGAATTATTCTAGACTCTATCAATAAGCCAACCACATCAACCATTAATCTGACCAACCTTTTACAAGCTAAGTATTTATTTTCCATTATTTAATTAGTTTATTTGTATTTTACAAACAGCCTAGTACAAACCCATCTCCCAGAATTACCTTCTTTGATCCCATCAATATAACTTTTATCAACCCAGACCCAACACATAGTAACCATCAATGGTCACCCTAACCGTCGATTATCTATCTTATTGTTGATGGTTGCCTCAACTGCCGATGGTCACCTCAATTCTTGATGGTCACCTCAACTGTTGATGGTTACTATGGAAGGAAACAATATCAAGCTATTTTCACCCACTTACCCTCAACCAAATCCCACTTTCTTTTTTTCTACCTATTCATAGACCCCTAACCTATTTTTTGAGCCACACTAGACTTGTTTAGCATTAGTATTAACTTGCTAATTTTTATATTAGTCATTTATAGCTTATTTCTTTAGCGAGTATTTCTTGTATTCAATTTTGATACCTTTTGATTATTGATGCAAGTACTTTATTTCATATTTTCTAAACTTAATTATTTAAAATGTGTGGATTGACAACCCCTAAGGAAATTCATGCTTCTGGGATCTAAATAATGTTAGGTAATCTACCCAGCTATCTATCTAACCAACTATTTGCTTTAGTGATGTCTTATTTGTAGGTCATCCTCCCAAGCCAAAAAGGAGTTCTTCACAATCATCTAATTTAATGTGCACATAATCAAATAGGTTCTTCAACCATACCTATATTTAGTTTCTTCTTCTTCCTTTCTCAAAATATAAATTGGAATTCACTGAAACATTCTGGCACACTTGGTGGGACCCTGAGTCTTTACTTGGGTTTCCTTTGTTTGCATTAATATGCTCTTCTCCCTATTCTATATTCATAAATGAAACCAAAATTTCTCTTGGGTTTAAAATCAATTGCATACATTGGTTACTTGTAAGTTTAGTTCACTTAGTTAAATTAAAGCAAATTAATTCAATCATAGCATCACTTTGTTGCACATGCTAAACTAAACTAATTTCATCAATCAAACATCAAACAACTTGATACAAGGCCCAACTAATATTTCATCACCTAGTGATCACCTTACCCTTTCTTGATGATCCTACTTGGAGGTCATTACCAAGAAGATAACCAACTTAGCTCTCTAGTTGAGTATAAACATTAGAAATCAATATATATTGGCTAAGCACCTGACACCCTAATCATTATGGTGTGTGAAGTGAGGGGGTAGGCCCCAATACCAAGCCACATATTGATTTCCAATACAAATCTTTTTGAGAGCATAAATACAACCTAAAACCAACCATAGACTTTCATTATAGTACCCACTCTACAAACCAATTTCAATCATACAATTTCTTGAAAGCTTAAGGCATAATCCAAAAGAGAGACTAAAAGGAACATTAGGACTTAACATATTTTTTAGAGTATGATTTGCTTTCCTTAATCATTTATTATCTTCTCTCTATTTGAGTGGTGATATTGTTTGTCTATTCTCTCTCCCTTATCTTATATGGTTATAACTCACTAGTAGTGAAGGAACCTAGCAGAATAGAACCCATCACCAAACCAATCAACCTTTTCTACCTCCTCATCCATGGAGTATATCTATGAACCAAATAAATCTCTTCATCCTTTGAGAATTTCTTCCTTCCTTCAATAATTTCCCCAAAGAGATACATACTTTTCCACCATCTTAGATAATAATCATGTGGCCTTTTATCATTATCTTAACTCCATGCCTCATCATACCCCTGCCTCTATTCCACCTATGGACCCACCTTATGACATGCCTTCCCACCTTATGGGAAACACTTCCATTTCCATAGTCACCACCCAACCATTGACTACCCAAGCTTCCTCATCCACCAATAATCCCTTTGATACTACCATATAAAACTGACATACCCAACCTACAAACACGCTTATACCTTCTACCCCCACCAACAACTCCTCTACCTTAGGAGCAACCCAACCACTAGCTATCTATACTCCCATCACCGTGGGATTACCTACCATTATCATTTCCAACCTTCATTTAGTCACCCCCAATCCACTAACTACTACCTCACTTCAAAATCTTGTGGCATCTATACCTTCTACCTTACCACCCATCAGTACAAGGGTCACTACCCTTTTTTTTATTACCAACCCAACCATAGCTTCTAATCAAAAAGTGTCCATTGCACCAAACTTGGGTTACATCCCTAACCCATAAGGGCATGTACCTCTACCTACTACCCAACCACCTACATCTACCTACCCCTACATTACTTCCACACAACCATCAGTGTCCATGTACCAATATGTGGTAGTTCCTCAACCTCTTACCAGTTATTAGTATGTCACCCAACCACAACAAAAATATGCACCTTACAACCTTTTAGGTGCACAACCCCAAATAGATCTAATGAAAATGCTAATGGATAAAATGACCATTCTAGATTCATCCATTTTTGGGGCTCACAACATCTTATCATATGACCAGATCTACAATGAACCCATTCACCCATATGCCCCTATCAGACCATATCCTCCTCACTAGGAGCTTCACAAATTTTCTAAATTTCAAAGGAGGACCCCCAATATCACCTTAGGTAATTTAGGCACTCATGTTATTTGATTGCCTATGACGATGCCCTCTTATGCATTTTTCTCATGTCTTTGTCAGGATTGAAATTAGATTGGTATAGTGTCTTAACCAAACACTACCTCTTCTCTTTCACCTAGCTAACTCAAATTTTCTTGGATCACTTTTTGATAAACATCTCTAAGAAATTTTTCATCACTAACCTCTACTCTATCCAACAATTTGATGTTGAATCTATTACCAATTTTGTAGCCCACTAGAGAAGCTTGATCAATCAACTTTCCTTTTCCTTACCCCAACTTGAACTGATAGAAATTTTTTCTTAGGCATTTGCCAATCACATCTCTTCCACATTGCATGTTCAAAGCTTTATAACATTTGACAAAGATTTTACCATGGCACACAAGCTATAAAATAGAGTCATTGATGAAGGAAAGTTAAATCTAAAAACAAAAACTCTACCTACAAAACCAATGAGGCCTTTTCCTCTAAACCAAGCAAGCAAACCAACATCAAGACCAAAATAAAGGGAACTATGATTGTGGTTGTCCTTAAAACCACTCATCCACCATATTTAAAATAATTAAATTTCTTTAACTCTTCAAATCAAAACATGAAAAATTGAAACTAAAATATTTAGAAACAATTTACCCCACTTGGGGAATCCTATGCTTCAGTCTTGGATAACTTTCTAAAATACAATATCATATAACTTCCTCCCATCAAGCCCATATAACAATTTGATTCTTCTCATCCTACACCTAGATGGTACATTGAGAATAACCTATGTGCTTTCCATAAGGTAGTGGGGCATGACATTAGTAGGTGTAACACTTTTAAGAGAGACATTCAAACCCTCATTGATAAAGGGGAACTCACATTAGACAACCCCAACATATCTCTGAACCAAGCCCTCGATATTTTTAGACAACCCTTTCCCAATCATGCACCTACCAAAAATAAGAGCAATAAAGTTGAGTCTTCACATGATACCCATACTATCAATATGGTTTTTGACACACGCATTACTAAAGAGCATACCACACAATCTACCTGTTCTTCACCCTCTCCACTTATTGAGGTAGTGGAGTTACCTTTTCCCCTTTTGGAGACCCAAACCGAGGAAGTGACATTTTTCTCTCCTCCATTTATTAAGGTAGTGGGGTTACCTTCCCCTCTTTTGGAGACCAAAGCTAAATAAGTAGCTTTTTCCCCTTCTCCACTTATTGAGGTAGTGGAGAAATTAACCTCTCCTTCAACTAACATACTGAAGTAAACAACCATCACCATACTACCTTCTTCTTTGATTATCGAGTAATTTACTTCCCCTTTGGAGAGCATTTTGAAGCAAGAAACTAGCACAACTGCACCTCCCATAGAATAACCACATATCCAAACCTTACATCCTTTGATTGAGGAAAAGGATGATGTTACCATTCCTATATCTCAACTTATGGGCTTATATTTTGAGTCCACTACCCAGAGAATGAAATTGGTTTATAAACCATTCTCTAGACTAGTTCATAAATTAGAATTTGACTCTAACCCTGACCTAGATTGAGCCACCTTTTGGCAGCAATTAGGGATCCCTTATATCACCAAATAAGAACCTCCAACCTCATCCTTAACAAACCAACCGACAATTTATATTACCCCATCCAGTATCACATCAACCTAACCAATCAAAACCTCTACCAACTCAACCATTTCTCAACCATCTAAATCAACCAAGTCCCACATAGCCAAATCATTCTCTCCAACCAAACCAACCAAAAACTTTGGAATCTTCCCTACATAGATCCTTGATCATCCAAATTTGAAATTTGAGCTCACCTCACCAAGCACACTAACTAAACACCAAACTAAGTTAACCAAGGAGGTAAATCCACCAAGAGGCCACAAGTCCAAAATTCTACCTCCCTCAATCTTACCCTCTATCTTGGGACCTCATTCCTCCACTTTGGTTAGGAAGCTAACTGTCTCACCCAAAACCCCACCACCAATGTTGGTCACACTAGCACACTTGATTTCTAACACACCCATCTTCACCAAGTCTCCTACCTCCACTTTATCAACCTCTACCTTACCAAATAAAAACCATCAACTAAGAAAAATATCCTAGCCAATCCATCTATTACAAAACCTATTTTCAAAATGACTTCTATCTCACCAACCAAGGCCAAAATTTCTAAACCCTTGCCACCTTTAGTTGAGTCTTACTTGATTTTTTTCCAAAGGTTATTGCAAGCTTCTTGTTTGACCTTACCTCCTATAAATCCATTCGACCCTCTCATCTGAAACCTATTTGTTATAATGACCACCAAATGTGTTCCTATCATAGGACACCAAGGCATGACATAGAGAACTACAAAGCTATCCAAACCATAATCCATCGACTCTATGATGAAGATGACCTATTGACAGATGAACCCCCCATGAGCCTGTCACCAAACCAACTAGCAATAAACACTACCTAATGCCTTCCTACTCCCCCACTCTCACCTTAGAGTGACGAGGAAACAAACCACTCTCCTACCCTAACACCTCCCTCTATTCACACCATCCACATGGTCATAAGATCATAATAAAAGCACAAAAGGAAGGCAAAAGTGTCCATTCCATAGATGTATCCATATTCTACCTCCTAACCAAACCACACCCAAACATTTTCACCTTAACCAAACCTAATGTACTTATCTTAGGTGCCTCTCAATCCAACCCATTTAAATCCATCAAAAGAGGGGTTCTCAAACAACTTCACTAGACCATGATAAAGATAAGCTTATATGAGTTGATTTCTACCTCACCTCATCATCATGAAGCCATAATAGAGGAATTATAATCAATAAAGGTCCAACCTAAAGATACTCAACCCCTAGTAGCCTTTATTGGTGCCCTCCAAATTTTCAACCTTATCACCTTTAAGGATTCGTAAATACCTTTTATATATCCTAATGACCCAGATCCCCCTAGTTTCATCACTACCTACATCAACAAAACCTATATCAAATGGGTTATGATTGATAGGGTATCTAGCATTAATATCATCTCTTCCCATGCATATGATCAACTTAAACTACCCAACAATATCATGTCCAAAACCTTAGCCATCTTTCAATCCTTTAATGATACCATGGCCACTACTATGGGAACTATTATCCTTCATATTCATGTAGGACCCCGCATACTCCATGAACTCTTTTATGTAGTGGAAGGTGAATTCTAGTATAATGTTTTGTTGAGATGACCTTGGATTCACTCTATGGATTGTGTACCTTCCACCCTTCATCATTGCGTCAAATGTGAGCACAAAGGTCATGTTGTCACTTTAAAAATTAACCCAAGTCCCTTCTCATTATGCAACATGACTTACTGACCCAATGACGTCTTCTTGCCTCCATATAGCACACCATCATTAACCAAATACAAGCCCTCAACCATGAAGGATGAACCCATATCTCCTTCCACCAATGAGGCATCTAATATCTCATCCATCCCCTCAGATCAAATCCCCACCATAGACCACTTGGAATCAACATTTCATCACCTTTCACTTGGGGAATATCATCTTTTGGCCATTGATGCCTTCCCTACTCCCCATGAGTATGGGAAACATAATAACCAACTTGGGTATGACCCTAATACCAGATCTATTATTCCCTTTGGGCCTCTAAACTACCAAACCCATTTCATCTATGGGGGACTTTATAAACCCCTTGGTTCTTCTACCACCTCCCTTTCACCTTGACCACTCACTGCTAGCTTTTCCTACCTAAATATATCAAGTTTCACAAAGCCATACCTTCATTGATGTGCTTGGAAGGGATTGGGCCTAGGATGATATGAATCAAGCTGACATGATCTGCTTCTCATTGAGACCTAAAAACCTCATGAGAAACATGGTCTAGGTTTCTCTCTATCAAACCAACTCACCTCCCACCACCAAAAATGATGAGGAGATCCCATCCTCGTTAACTCCCTCATCATCAGAATAGGGGGATTTTGATATCATCTCACCTAGCATTTTTTCTCATCAACATGATCAGCCTCAAACCCCTAACTTATCAAAAGTAAGGGGAAACCATAACCATCCCTATGACCCATCTTCAGATGATAGGAGATGATTCTCCTACCATTAAAATTGTTTAATGTAGGATGATGATTCCATTCTCACCTACCTTGGTGCCCTGGATTCTTTAATCCATCAATCCCTACCTCTTGAGACTTTAACCATGTTAATTGAATCCACCATGGATATCAACTTGGGTACTCCAAAGAACCCCATATTTTTGAAATTGGTCAATCACTAAATTTTAAGGAACTTTAGGACTTCCCCTCTTTCCTCCAAGACTGTAGAATAGCATTTGATTGGCCTTATAGCGACATACCAGGAATTAACCCCACCATTGCCACCCATAAAATAGTCACTAATTATGATTCCAAACCCATCAGGTATAAAGTTATATGAATGCAACCTCGCATGTCCCTTCTCATCAAATAAGAAATTCAACATCTCCTATCTATCAATTTCATTCAACCCATTATCTGCAATGGGTCTTGAATGCCATGCCTATCACCAAAGTTATTGGGGGACTACACATTTGTGTGGACTTTCATGACCTCAACCTTGCTTTCCCAAAAGAAAAAAATCCTCTACCAAGCATTGACCAACTAGATGATCTTACAGCTGGTAATCAGATATTATCTCTCATGGATAGATTCTTAGGGTATAATAAGATCCTAATTTCCCCTAAGGATCAGCATAAAACTACCTTTATCACCCCATGGGGAACTTCTGCTATAGGGTCATGCCTTTTGGACTAAATAACACTAGTGAAACCTACCAGTGTGCCATGACTTATATCTTCCATGACCTTATCCACAAAATTATAGAGGACTATGTTGATGACCTTCTTGGAAAATCTAAGCTCCAAAATTATCATTTAGTTGTCCTCAATATTATCTTTGAGTGCCTCATCTATTACTATGTCTACCTTAACCCCAAAAAGTGCATTTTTGGGGTTTTATCAGGAAATCTTCTTTGATTTATCATTTCCCTTCGAGGAATTGAAGTCAACCCTACCAAAATCAAATCAATCTTGGACATGCCTCCCCCCACCCACCTTAAGCAACTTGGAAGCCTACATAGGAAGCTCTAATCCATTTGTCACTTTATATCTCAACTCTTAGATCAATGCCAACCATTCCACCACCTTCTCAATAAGGATGTCTCTTTTAAGTGGAATAATGACTGTCAAAAATCCTTTAATTCAGTCAAAGAGTACCTCCTATTTCCTCCTATCCTCACCCCTCCTAAGGATGACCAAACTTTATACCTTTATATCTCCACCATCATCCACTCCTTAGGGGCAATGATTTCTCATCAAGATGAACAACACAAATACTAAGCCATCTACTACATTAGTCACACACTTGTAGAGTATGAGACTCGATATACCCATACTGAGAAACTTAGCCTAGCATTGGTCTTTATGGCCACTAAACTTTGAAACTTATTTCTTAACAAAAAAACCTACATCATAACCAATATCGACCCACTAAAGTTTGTGCACTCCAAGCCATACCAAAACCAATGTATGACTAAGTGGCTCATACTTTTAGTAGAGTTTGACCTTTATTTCCTTTAGAAAAAGTTAATTAAAGAACAATTCATTGCCAACCAATTGAATAAAGCACCATTAGTATACAACCACCTTCTCCTCTTGAGTTCCCTGATGAGTCCATCACAACCCTCTCTCAGATGGACTTCCCCTACTAAGTGACCATGTTCTTTGATATATCAAATTGTCAACATGGTGGGGGTGCCAGTATCATCCTTATTCTCCTTTATATATAACCTCTTCCTTTATCCTTCAAGATAGATTTTGAATGTACCAATAATATGGATGAGTATGAAGCCCTAGTCATAGGCCTTCAAACTATTTTAGCTTTGGCAGTCAAAATGATCAAAATCTTTGGCAACTCTTAACTAGTGGTCAATCAAATCAATGGCTCTTACTAGTGTAATAATGATGTTTTAAAATAGTATAAATAACTAGTTGACAAATTTTTAACATCATTCAAACACTACCATATCTAATCCACCCCAAGATCTACCAATAAGTTTATTGACACCATGACTTCTCTCACCTCTCAGATGCTATTTTCACCCTTTGACTCTAAGTTTTTTGTGATTATCCACAAACTTACCCAACCTTCCTATATCAAACCAAATTCTCCAACCATTTTCAATGTGGAATAAACCCAACCTAACCTTTGGTATTAATAGACCTTCGACTATCTCAACCTTGCCATTATTCCTTTTGGTCTTTCCTATAATGCTCAAAGAGAATTTATCTAGAGTACCTCACATTACAGCATTATGGGAGGAATTCTTTATAAACTTGGCTTTGATAGTCTCCTCTTCCATTACCTATGTAGTCATGAAGCCTCTCATGCTATCAAGGAAATGTATGATGCGATTTATGGGGGAACTATAGTGGCTTTGTCATGGCTAAATGCATCCTTCACCTTAGCTATTAGTGGCCTACCCTTAACTAAGACTACTATGATTATGTGAAAAAGTGTGTTTAGTGTCAACAATGTGCCAATTTGCATCACACACCTAGCCATAGTCTTTGTATATCCACTAATTTTTTGCCCTTCTCACAATGGGGTCTAGACCTTATTGGTGAAATTAACCCCCATTCTTTGTAGCGACACCATTCTATCATCACCATGACTGAGTATTTTTCCAAATGGGTAGAGGTTATTCCTCTAGTCTCAACTAAAATAGAAAAGATTATTGACTTTATCAACCATCACATCATCTATCATTTTGGTGTTCCTCACAAAATTATCACTAACAATGGAAAATCCTTAAAAATAAGTAAGTCAAAGGTCTTTATGATGCATTTGATATTAAGTTAAGTTTATCCTTGCCCTATCACCCTCAAGAAAATGGACAAGTAGAAGCCTTTAACAAAACTCTTAACAACATGCTCACTAAAATGGTTAATGTGTCTGGTCTAGATTGGCATGTGCACATCCCTTTCATCTTATGGGAATATCATACTAGAATTCACACCCCTACAGGTGCTACACCTTTCTCTATTATGTTTGGCATGGATGTTGTTTTTCCTCTTGAATTAGAAATCCCATCTCTTCATATATCTTTATAGGATCTCATTTCTAATAATGATTATCATCAGCACTATTTAACCTAGCTTGATCTACTTGATGAGCATTGCTTAGTTTCCATTACCCATCTTCATGTTTATTAGGAGAACATCAAATTTGCCTATGACAAACACCTTAAAGTGTAAGAATTCAACATCAAAAACCTCATCCTAAAGTAAAATCAACATGTCACCAATATGGAGAAAATCAAGTGGGTCAAGTTTCTTTTCAATTGGATTGGACCTTATATCATTACCCACAAATATGAATCAAGAGCTTACTAGTTATCCTCTCTTGAGGGAAACCTAGAGCTTAATCCCCTCAATGCTTCACATCTACATCCTTTCTTTTGTTAAGAAGGATCAATCTCACCTTTTGTTTAACTTAAGCTCATCCCTTGCTTCTAATTCACATTCACCTCCCTATTTTGGGAGCATCTGATTAAAACTAAATCATGTGAATATTCGTTAACAATCATAGCCTAATTTTGAATAATGGGTGCCATGGATCTACCCATGGCATAATTCTCATGGTACTTTCTACCCATTTTTATAAGATGGATTCCCATGATCATTCTCACCTAAGTTTCTTTACACATAATCAACCTTCTTGTGTTTTCATTTTTGCCTTCAAAAATGGTGAACCCTTAAGCATTTATAAGCAATTCTATGTCAAGAAAAATCAAATAAAGCACAAATCAAAATCCAAACCAATAAAAATCATGGGTCATTCCTATTGTTCACAGACTACTCCCTTGAAGGATAGTTTTTTAGGCATATTTGAAATTAATCAAAGTAAGGTGGACTGGTCCCTTGAAGGATAACTAACAAAAGCATTAAACAAAGCATACAAACTTAGACCACTCCCTTAAAATATAGTTGATTAAAGAATTTTTCAAAACAAGAAATTTTTTGGAAGCTTCCCAAATCGATCAACTTCTTCAACCTCTAAACAATAACAAATCAAAAAGCCAAAGACCCTTTTTCAAGCAATAGCAGAATCAAAATAATCTTGAAAGCCACATTTGTCTCTCATGAGTATAATTCTTGCATCGATTAGTCTATATTTTTTGTGACATAAACTTATTTATATTGACTCTTTGAAAACCTATAAATGATGCATGCTAATCTCACATGAAGGTTCTATCTTTCATCCATCTTCCATTTATACACTATAAGAAAGGGATTTTGAGCTCACTTGAAATTATGTGATCAAGATACCTTTTTAACCAACTAGTGAATGATAATGTGAATAACTCAAAGTGATTAAGTTCCTTAAGCTAGTCCAACTTTTATTTTGTTTTAGTCCTTGTCAAATAAGAAGCATTGTGTCCTCTTCCTATCCTGTCATAACTAGTTGACATATTCACTAAGACGTTTATCTCTTGGCAATATTATTTTTCTCACATCTTGTGTTGTTATTCAACTTACCTTATATGTTTTACCTTAAGAAAAGTGACAATAAACATAATCATAAATTCATCACATTAACATATATCATAAGCCAAAAAAAAACATCATTAGCAAATTCATCATCATATCAAAGTCAAACATCAATGAACAATAAAGCTATCAACCATTTTCACCACATGTATAAATACACATAAAGAAGCACATACTTATTAAATTTTATCATAAACATCATCATCATTAGCATAAATAAAAACCATCACATGCATAGCTAGGTGAGTCTACATTAGTGCCCAATATCCATAATATAATCATAATCAATATAGCATCGTCAATGATCAATATAAACATCACATCATAAATATTAACATCAAATCACACCATAACCCATGAGAAATAAACAAGGATCATATATATATATTAATAAACCATGATTTTAACATCATAATGTATACAACAATATACATGTCTCTCTCTCAAAATGTACATCTCACCACATCAGCTTACAGGCTGAAATCAAAATGATATACAACAACCTATAATATATCTAAACTATGTCATGTCTATGCCCTTGGGGCACTATTATCTCCTAGAGCACCATTGGGTCTTGATGCCTATCCTCATGCAATACTTGTTTATCCACCTATGAAAGTATCCCACTGACTTGTTATCACCATGTTGGCACCTCCTACCAAACTAGATCTGTACTCACCCCATTAGTGCTCACCAGGACATTGCCTCAAGATTATAGCCTCATAATAGTGTAACTCCTCCACCGTGGCTAGGTATAATTCCATGTGGATGGTTCTTGATGGTCCTATATATTTTTCAAATCCTCTTTCAACCTATCTCAAGGAGTCTCTCTCCTGGATGACCAAGGCTAGTGAAACTCTATCCTAGTCCCTGTCTCTTGTAAGTGTCACCACCTGACCTTATAAAGTTATAACCTATGCCTATATAGTGGCTAAAATTGTTCCTACCTATGAATTTTGGGTAGCCCCTTATACTTATACCCTTTGGCCTCCTCTCCTAGTTGGGTCAACATCCATCTACCTCCTGCCACCATCATCTCCACCAAAATCTGTTGTCACATATAAAACTTGGTACCATACAAGGTAACCATCCAAAAAACTTGAATCATCAATCATTGGCCCCTCAAGGGTAACTCCTCATGATCAAGTAAAGTTTATACTAGATGTGGCTCAAGTAATAATACCTCTATGTCCTCCTACCTATATCTAGGGAATGAGCTTAAGATACCCTAAACTAGGTCAAACTATCTCTAAACATTATCAAATGGGATAAGGTATACCTCTCCATCCCTCTTATTGAATATCTACCTATAACTCTATAGGGATAAAGTCTCCCTCTTGTAGCTAACCCATACTAGAAACTAAAAATGTGGCCTCTAGATAATATCACCAATGACTAAGGTAGCTAGTGCACCTCTGAACCAATCTACATCATGAGCTCTTCTTCCTAAACCTGATGCAACAAAGTCACCTCTTCACAAAATAAAACCAACTAAGAAATCTATCTAAGTATACCCAACCCATAGTAGCCCCATCAGCCTCAACACTAATATGTGCTCATAGGACTAATAGTTTAGGATAAGCTCAATGTTAATTTCATAACTATTGTGAGCTATGAAGCCCCATAGCTCCTTATATATATGCAAAAGTAACATAGGTAGCCATCCAAACAATATGCATCCTAGAAACATCTCAATTAATACCCCCATCGTAGATAGGGAAACCTCCTACTACTCAAATCTAAAAGGGTAAAGCATGATATAGCCATCATCATAGTCACCAATCTCCTCTCACCCCTCACCCTCTGATAGAGTGTAGAGTAACTAAATCGCCTAGTATACCACCTGACACAATCTTGGTCATCTCTATATATAATCTCCAATAACTCATCTCACTCTTCTCTCTCAATATGGTAAATCAAATCACCTTGTAGGGGTAGCTAAGTAATCTTATGGACATCCTCTAGTAGAATTGTAACCTCATCAATCAATAGAAGGAAGGTGTTTGTGTCTAGATCCCATCTCTCAATGAGGGCCACAATCATCACACAGCATGTGATAGTAGTGTCGCATCACTCCAAGCTCAAACTCCTCCATGTGGGCTCAATCTACTGGGGTCATACCCTAGTAGATCTCCACAAAGATATGGGGCACCTAATCCCACATATGTATCTTCTTCCAGGCTTTTAATGTTTGATGATAAAACATAACTTAGTTCCCTATACTATGATTACCTATAAACTTCACTCCTTCAACCTACCTGACTTTACCTATTTGACTATTTATTCAACTCCTACCTACCAAACCTAACATTTAAACCTGTTAAACTTAAAACTATCAATATTACCCATCAAATCCCTTACAACAGTGCTTGCAACTAAATCCAACCTATCAAACATATCAAACACTTTTAGCTTAACCTTAAGCTTAACATTTTAAACATTATCTATACCCCTTTTTTAAACCTAAACTTTTTTTCAATTGGATCAACCATCAGTAGTCATGGTGATTTATAATGATCAAACATCCATCTACTTATAGATATTGACCATCGATAGTCGGTCTTGATTGCTGATAGTCACTTTGGGTGTTTCAAGAGTAACACACCCACAACCTAATATACCCAACATACACCCAAAATTTCCACAACCCAACATATTCACCTCAAAATTTTGCTAGTATCCCACCCCTACCTAAGCCTACCCCTAACCAATTCCCAAGTAGATAACAAATTTAACCCAAACAATCAAATCCCTGCCCCTAGGGCACAACCTAGTCAAATCCCCTTAAAACCTCACCACCCAATAATCCACTTCCAAACTAAATGCAAATGCACTTACAATAATAAGCTACACTACCAATTCAATATGCCACCTACCTCATTTCTTGACCATCATTAAGGAGGACTCTAGGGACCTCCAGCCTATCCTCATCTATGTCCATGCACACCTTCCATCCTCACTGGTCCACTCAACACGCTCATCCACCTCAATAATCAATCACCTCCTCCACATTCACCATCAAAATTTCTAGCACAAACTGACAAAAAGGCTAGAGCTCCAAGTCAAAATAGTTACAATGAGTGAAATGACTCACTTTTTGCTTTTTAACCACCAATATTTTAGGGTTTACCCCCTGACCATTGATGGTTAGGGTGACCACCGATGGTCACCTTTGGAGTCCCTGACTGTCGATGGTCAAATTTTTTACTTTTTCTTTTTTCCTCCAATAAGTAAACTTTCAACTAGAACTAAATCAATTACCCACCCATGGAGATTATCTTCTCTACCCACCCCAACAAACCTCATCACCTTGCTATTAGTCCATTTCAGCCCAACTAGCATGTATTTTACGATGATTATTACCTAGTCTATTGACCACAATGACAATAATTTCCATGTTGAACACCTTTTGAACTTGTGCCACTTCATGCATACCTAACCCACTTGTGTCCTATTAAAAACACTTCCTACCTTGGATACCCATGACTTTACCTGACCAATTTATGTTTCCATCAAGAGTACTTCTTGTCTTGAATACCCATGGAAACACTGACATCACATAGGAGACTTGTGTTTATGAGTGTACCCAGCCACCATGCCTACATGTAATCACATGGTTCACTTGTCACTTGCCCTTCTAAGTACTAACCTTTAATTGTACCAATTATGGTAGCCTAATCAATGCATGATCTTGGCTATCACACCTTTTTCACCCTTTATGCACATGTTTGTACTTCAGTGCCTAACCTATCACCCACCTTCATGACATCACCTTCATCACCAACTTATCAAACCCATACCCAATTTTGTTTCACCTCATCAACTCTCAATTTTATGGGGAACACCTCCTCCCATACTCAGGGCAACTTAACCTTTAACCTACAATCTATTTCTCATTTTACAACTTGCTGATACAAATGACATAAAAAAAGGGGCAAAATGTAGACACCAAAAATCTATACATGATAGCTCTGAATGTCATTATTCCCTTGGACCACCTCAAGACCCTCTTGGATCCAACCTTGACCTTTTTGACCCCTAACTAAACCTAACCCACCTAACCTAAGTTAGTTGACCTACTGGCTAAAACCCACCTTTTAACTAACCTTACCTTTGACCCCTGACCATCGATGGTCAGGGTAACCATTGATGATCATCTTGACTATTTATGGTCAGGTTCCATCATCTAAACCAACTTAACTCACCCTTAACTCTACCTTACTTTTTTATAATTAGCTCATCTAAATCCACGTGTGATCCATTACATGCACAAGTTATAATTAGAAAGCTTGTTTAATGTTTTATTGTACCTCTCCTTGCTTGCCTATAAGAAGAGAGGAGTAGAAGGTGAAAATAGATCCACAACTATCAAGATATTTTGCATCTAGAACTTATTTTTCAAGTTTTCTTCCTATAATCTAGCCATCATGTCAGAGTGCTAATTTGTCATCACCCCTCAGTCAATATCCAAGTATTATTAGTCTATCAAAATTACACCAAACTCTATCAACAAGCCAACCACCTCAACCCTGACCAACCTTATGCAAGCTAAGTATTTGTTTTCCATTATTCAATTACTTTATTTTTAATTTGCAATCAGCCTAGTATAAACCCATCTCTCAAAATTACCTTTGTGATCCTATCAATATGACTTTTATCAACCCAAACCCAACACATAGTAACCACTGATGGTCACCCTGACCACTGACAATCTATCCAACCAATGATAGTTACCTCAACCATTAATGGTCACCTCAAATATTGATGGTCACTATGGTAGGAAATAATAGCAAGTTATTTTCACCCACTTACCCTCAACCAAATCCCACTTTTTTCATCTTCCTATTCATAGATCCCTAACCTATTTTCTGAGCCACACTTGACCTGTTTAGCATTAGTACTAACTTATTTATTGTTATATTAGTCATTTATAGTCTATTTATTTAGTGAGTATTTATTGTATTCAATTTTAGTACCTTTTGATTATTGATGCAAGTAATTTATTTCCTATCTTCTAAACTTAATTATTTAAAATGTGTGGATTGATAGCCCCTGAGGAAGCTCCTACTTCTGGGATCTAGCTAGCACTAGACAATACACCCAACTATCTATCTAACCAATCATTTTCTTTAGTTTTATCTTATTTGTAGGACATCCTCCCAAGACAAAGAGGAGGTCTTCACAAAAATCTAATTTAGTACGTGCACAATCAACTAGGTTTTTCAACCATACCCGTATTTAGTTTCTTCTTCTTCCTTTCTCGAAATATAAGCTAAAATTCATTGAAACAATGTGAATTCATCTTTATTTTCATTGTACCTATTTTTTTTGCTATAAACATTTATTTTTTTCTCTAGGATTATAGCTCCAATAAAATGGGAAATACCTCATCTTCTTTCTCCATCAAATAAAACAATGGGTTATCTTCCTTCTTTAAGACAACACCCCAATAACCTTAAACATTGATGTTACATTGTTCACACTTTTAATACGTGTTATCAACCTTATATGACCTGTCCACACCTTGCTAGGTTTCACCAACCTCCTTCAACTTGTCTATCTTTCTTCTAATTATTGACTGTGTCTTGTCATAAAACATCTTCCACTTCTCATAGGGGATTTGGTTTGGTGTTATTGGATGGTAATTGGGTTCTATGACTTAACATTCTTAATTAATTACCCAAGTTATTATATTTATAATTATAATATATTTATTATTAACATATATTATAATATATATATATATATATTATAATATAACTATTATAATTATCATATATTTATTATTAATATATGTTATTATATATATTATATTTTTATGATGTAATATAATATATTATTAATTATATATATACTATGTATAAATATGATATCAATGTATAATATGTAATATTATAATATATTATATAATATGTAGCTTTCAAAGATGTTTCTGGATATTTGACACCTATTTTTATTAAGATGGCCCTTATTTTCATTAAGATATCACCTATTTCATTTATGTATTGGGAAACTAAAACAATTTGGTGGGAACTATAGATTACATTAATAGATGTGATAGATCACTGAACTTGGCACGTGTATCTGCCTGAGCTTCATCAAGCCCATCACCTCATTTCCCCTCACCATCATCACCTAGTTCACATAAAAATATTTGATCACTTTCATGTTCGATTTCTCTTTGACCTTCCCCATCTCTTTGACATTTTTCAAAAACACTGTAAAATGGAATGTCTCCTCCCAACATCTATGTTTTGATCTCAAGCTCTTTAAATTCCATTCATTATGATTGGAATGACCTGATGTTATATTTATGCCATGTAGTGACTAGAGTGAGGTACAATTGGATATCTTGAAAATGTGAAATGTGCATTACATCCTCCAACTATTTCCAACACATTATGTGAGGTTAAATTTAAATGTGACATTGTCCACTATTTTAACTTCAGTGGGAAAAGTGTGGACTAAGACACAAAGGGCAATAAGAATTTAATCTAATATTGTACCATACATTATATATACTATTTTTATATTAATATTATTAATTATATATTATTATATATTATACAATATATATTACATGTAAAATATTATATTTATTTTTTAATTTGTTACATTATATTAAATATAATATATTTGATGATTATTAATATTTATATTGCATTTATTATACCACCTCATTATACACCATCACCTCTACCAAAAATATCAAATTATCACTATTTAACGCTTTGTGAACAAAAGATGAAATGGGGTTAACGGTCATGGATTTTAATTGAGGTATGATTGTTGATTTACATTATTTTAATTTACAAAATCCTCCTTCACCAAAACAACAGGTAATACCTCTCCTAGCATAACTTGCACCTACGAGGAAACTGCTAGTTTTTATGATGTGGATCGAACAAACTTTCTACTCCCTAACTCATTATTCACGTGATTTTTATTTTAATTTATATAAACTAATTTAATTTCCATTTATTTTTGATGTTGTGGTTGAACACACCACCTTCAACCTTTAATGCAATCCTTTAAAAATGTAGTTAATATTAATTTGGACATTAAATGTGTTTTTCACATACATTTTCACATGTTCCAATTATAAATTGCCATAAGGATGCAAATAATGTTTGGGGTGATGAGAATGGCTTTTCTCATAAATGTAAAATGCATTAATATAACACTCATTATAGATATAAAACTTAGGAGAGGGTTCGTTAATTTTTTTACTGTGTTTTCAGATAACATTATTCTTTAATTTTTTCCATTTTATAATTATTGGTCTTGTCAATTATAATTATTTGTTTTATAAATGTGAAATACTTGTTAATGATAAATACACAAACACCCTAACACAATATAATTTTACAACTAAAAAATATTCTTGTATTAAAAATAATTGTCTACAAATCTCAAACAATAAAATCCTTAAATACGTTTTAATTTATTTTTTTTATTTATATAAAGGGTAAATTAGATTTTTTTTAAATGACTCTACCCGTATACACAAGAGCTACATTCTAAGCCATAAGTGCCAAAATATCCAATCAGACTATAAAATGAAACAAAAGCTAACAAACAGATGGATCATAACTAGCTCACAACAACATCATAGCAAATATAGCCAAAGCCACTTACAAAATAATAGCGAAAAATTCTTAAAAGCAATAATGCTTACCCTCTAAGGGCTTCATTTCAATTATCCAACATTTCCTTCAGGTTTTATTCCATATTGTTCAGCTCTTGTTCTTTCTCCTTAGTCATGTCTTTCCCCTTTGGGGCTTCTTAGTCATGTCTTCACCCTCTGATTTTTTTTTAAATAATTGCACAAAAACCTCCATATTGTAAAAATAGTTACTTACTATGCCCTACCATATTTAAATTTAATTTAATTTTGTTAAAATCTATGTTTAACTTGATTTTAACTTAATTTTTTTTAAAAATAATTTTTATTAAATGATTTAAATATATAATTTACTATTATTTCACAAATGATTTTGTGAGACACACATATTTTATGTGTTTTATAGGATGATAAACTTTGGTAACTTTCAAAGCCTCTATAATTGTTCATTTGCCTATTTTTTTACATACAGTGATTAGTAATTCCTTGTTTATATTTTTTAGGTAAAATTTCAGTTTTATGAAAGTAGTCAAGAATGTTAGTTAAAGAATTTTTTTTCAAATCACATCCATTATAAAGGTTTCCAAGTAGTGTTTTCATTAGCAATAAAATGCATGCATTCTCTGGTGCAAGTTCATTTCAAATTTATTGGTGGTATTGTCTCTACTACAGTTGGAGGAATTAGCTTTGCTTGGCTTGCATAGCCAATTAACTTCCTATGCCTTTTACAACATGTAAATACTTAAATTTTCTTTAATTCTAGAAAAAAAATTTGATATTCATAAATTCTAGACATAATTGTTGTTGATGTTTAGATTTTGATATTATAAATTTTAAGCACTTTTTAATATAAAAGGTTTTAAGTACTTTTTTTCATTATGCAATGGATGCCATGGCAATTATCATCATTCTACTACAAGGGCCAATTTTAGAGCTCACACGTAGGTATGTTAATCTATATTTTCTTGTTGATTGATGC
This sequence comes from Torreya grandis, assembly GCA_037957365.1. NCBI lineage: Eukaryota > Viridiplantae > Streptophyta > Pinopsida > Cupressales > Taxaceae > Torreya > Torreya grandis. The sequence continues at coordinate 3,358,985 of JARHVA010000509.1, read as the reverse complement.
CTCCATGTCATGTATTAAGGCAAGAGCTATGAATAAATAACTATGAGGGAAAGATTGTAATTAGATTGGTCAAGATGATTATGTGTTATAATTATTAACTTGGCCATTGATATTTGAAATTAAACATTTTATTTGAAACAAAAAAAAGGCAACATTCGGTGGTCATATGCTTGTACGTACACCACCTTCATGTAAAATACAATAATTTTTTTGATAGATTGAAAACTTGGGTAGAAATTCAAAAACTAAAAAAAAATATAATAAATATGTATTATCTTCAATATTTATGTCTTTTATTATGAGTTATACTAGCACATAACATACATGGCTGCATTTTTTTTTTAAATAATTGCAAGCCCTTATAAGTTGTCTAAACATGTATAACATTTGTAAAAGTTTCTAAATGATGTGTTTAAATCATTTCCATTATTTTTAAATTAGTAAGGGACCTTCATCAAAATTATTTGGCTTGGTTTTCTCATGTACTTATATTAAAATACATCACTTTTAACAATGGGAAAGAATTTTGGGTGGATTATATGCCATTCACATCAACTCAACTACTATTCTCTTTTGCTTCTACTTCTGACCAACATTCTCTCTTGGCGTTCAAACTTGTCATTCTCTCTTGGATTATTGGGGTGGATTTTAGGTGTAGATTCTTGTAATAACATGATCAAAGCTAACTTGGGAAAATAAATTGTAAATACTAAATAACCTATGAGTATGAATTAATGATCTTTATAAGTTGAGTGGATGGCCTTTAAATTGGTTGTGTATCTTGAAGATTTCCATCTTGTCTATCCTAACATCACTTAACCTTGTCAAGCTAGATATTTCATTGATGTAAGTTTCCAAAAACTAGCTAGTGTTCAAAATTTTCTTATTAAATATCATTACTTGGAATTCTTACAGGTTCACGATGTGTGGCTCATAATGGACCACAATTAAAGTTGATCTAAATTTTTTGGGTATGTAGTTTATCCTAGCTAAACATTGTTTTGATTTATATACTATGTTGTAATTCAATATTAAAGGTGTAAATTTATGCATTAGCTTAGTTCTAACTATCATAAATATGCATAATTTGGGAGTATCTAAAAGGCACGTAAGTTGTTTTACAAAATGCCACAATGAGGTGTGACCTCATGAAATGCAATGCTTGTAGGATATGCACAAAAATGGGATTTTTGATAAAGCCTTAGATTATTTTATAAAAATGTATTTCACAGATGTAAATTTAGACTCATGTAAAATCATAGACAAAAATTATAGATATCACTATAAACTCACAACAAATTTAAATCACTGAGGGAATAAGTGAGATAACCCTAAACCCTACATGAAATTATTAATGTGGGATCCAAAAAAAATTAAAACTTATTTATTATGACATGTGGAATGAAAACACATGAAATTGTGTTTATCATGACATTCAAAACAAAAAAACATAGGGTGGGCCTTGTTAGGCATCGACCATTGATAAGTTCAACACATAAATAAAATTATTTTTATAGATACGCAATTAGAAGGAGTTCAAAGTAGGGTAATTTTGATAAAGTCATAAAATTATTTTTAGCTAATTTTTTTGTGAAATGTTTGTAACATTAAATTTGATCCCAATAAAAATCAAAATGCAACAAGGTTCATATCTTATCCAACAAATATCTATCATAAAAACTAAGTTGTAATTATAATGAAGTTATAGAAGACTAAATAACATAATTCTATACCGCTTTAACTTTGTGGTATATTAATCTACATGGCTATCATCAAACTCTCAACCTTGATGAACTTTGAATTTTACTTCTAGCATCAACTACTAAAGTTGCATCACAACACTCATTATTAAATGAGAGGGAATTATCAAAAGGAAGCCACTCTTCTTAAGTGGTGATGTAATTTTTTTTAAGGGGCATACTTATTTATAAGATGTGTGAATTATAAATGGAGGAGGCACTATTTTGTGCTTTACACATGCCATATTTTGTCATTTTTATTCTTTCAACCTTCCTCACTTCTTATCTCTCTTCATTAAATCCTTCTTACCTCATGCCACTTGAGCACTTCATTTTGGATGCATTTTCAGTAGATCCTAACATCCATAACTTCTTGTGCCACTAGACCCCTCTTTATAATTCTTTTTTGACATAATTTAAGTGAGTCTGATTTCCATTTTTTGAGTGTGCATTGTCACTTATGACATAATTTCATAAATTACTCTCATTTGAGGATGCATTTTTTGTGAATATTGACATTTTTTTGTTTCTTATATTTTTTAATGTGATTTTACATTCATTATGGCTCTTTGTACCACTTGCCATGCTCTTAAGTTAGAAAATGACATGATTTATTATGAGAATTATAAAATACAAGATATTATTGTTAAATTCATGGAAGAGAACATGACACTTAAGAAACAAATTCTCTTCTACAACACCTCATTTTTAAAAAAGACACCCTCGCTGACTCTTTGCAGCACACACTTACATATATGTAGCATCAACTTCTTATTAGACTGACATTTACTTGAGCCTAGTCTATCTACATAAATTTCTCCTACACCTATTTATGAGCATGTTAGTGTTGATTGTGATGTTGCCTCTTATATGTTTGGATCTAATCTTTCTATTACTACACTTTTGATTTGAGCATGATGTTCTTATTATTGCACCTAATGCTCCTACTCCTGCACATGTTTTTTTATCCCATTTTAGATTCACTTGCATATGTGCATGGTTTTTTTTAGAAGCATGCCACTAATTTTTATTCTGGCATACTTTATCCTAATGGATTTCTTGTTGGAGGTATTGACAAATGTTCATAAGGCATCGTTTCTTCCATCCAGCCTATTAGCTAGAATTATTACAAAGGCATTAGTTTTGTTGCAGATAATTCATTGGGTTCATTTGATAAAAGATCTCCAATTTTTGTTTATTTCACTCTTTATGAGGATATTTAGTTAGGCATGAGATCTACAGCTCCTTCAATTAGGCCTAATAACCATGATATTTTAGTTGTTAGACATGATCAACCTAACACACATTTAAATGTTTCCTTCCATACTCCAATTGTGCACTTTAAACCCAATCATATCTAGACATCATCATCCAATATCTATATTCATCTAGGATGGATTTTAGATTAGTGGTGGTGGCATCATTAGCATTATTTGAGAGGATCATGCCAGTGTGGTTCCTTCACTATTCATCCTATTTATCTTAACACTATTTTATAATTTGTAGGAGTAACTTTCATGATTCTTGATGGAATCTTATATAAATTGACAACATTCTAGAGTTTCTTACATCATTTGGTGGGTTTTTTGTTTTTTAGGTAATGTTGTAGTCATACTAAGTTTTAAAGTGCCATGGGGGTTTGTTTTTTTAATATTATCTACCTTCATGTGTGTGTGCTCTATTATGGGAACCTTTTCACTATTTCCTTTCCTAGCCTAATTCTCCCATCACCACCAAGGCCATCTTATTGAGAGATATTTTATTTATATTTTCAACACTTTTTTCTCATTGTCAGCATACCTTCTTTGATAGTTTGGCAATCTTTTTCATCTTGATGTGGAAAATCTATGGTGTATATAGTGTCATCTTATCCATGTTTGAGTAGTTATCTTCATCCACTCATACAAATTTTTTGTGTCTTTCCACCCAATCAATAGTATGGGGGGTGTGCAAATCTTAATTATTTGAGTGTCATGTCCCTTACTAACCCTTGGCACACCACATCTTTTATTTTTTACAGTAGATCAAATTTAGTTTGGTGAACTCTTGCATTATATATGCCACTCAAAACCCCCATAAATGGAGCTACTTTGGTGAATATAGTTTCAATTTTCTTAATGATTGAGTAATATATCTAGAACACTCATACAAAATTGAGTACCTAAGTGACTTTCCATCCACCAAATTCCTTCCTTAGAATTGTGTTTGAATATTGATCCATTTCATTTCTTAGGAAACCTTGCAATATATGCTTGATCTCTCCAATTTTTTGTTGTTACTAGTTTTTTTAGAGACCTTTGTAGGGTATCTCATTTTTACCAGTGTGTGCTTATTTTACATGGATACCTCATTGAGCCTATTTTTTGGCACCCATTCTTAAAGGATTATTATATTTATTTATTTATACATACCTCCCTAGGTTTCACTTTGGGGTGGGTATTGGTTCATTATTCTAGATGCACTAATGTTAAATTAGATTTTTCTACTAAGTGTAATTATTGTGTGCATATGTCTAGAGAAGTGTGCATTATATGCCACTCACCTCACATGTGCTACAACCCTTTATGGAAGACACCTTTAATGGAACCAATAGAAAAAGGGTAGCTTGCTCTTACATAATCTATTTAGACCCTTCATCTCCTTTTGTACTAGCATTTTGTATGCATATTCATTCAGATTATATATTCAAAGACTCCTATTTTCCTCTCATGTTGTCCAATGGATTATACTATGGTGATTATCTATGGATGTGATCCTAGGTAAATAGTGTTAATCACTCAAATATCTTAATCGACTATTATGAAATTGATGTATTAAATGGATCATTATTTATGCTCACCATCATATTACACCAATATGTTCCCCAAAGTGTGTTTAGTGGCATATATGTATAATAATAATAGTCCATCATGGATGATAAGCATCATAACCAATGGATTAGCTAAATATTATTTGATTTATTCAAATTAATTTGACAATGTTCATCCCATTCAAATTTGGTACTGTTGCATAAAAATATCAAAAGGGTTGGGATTTATTAGCTAATAGGATTTAAAAATGTTATATGGCCTACATTTTTTTATTAAAAACATATTATTTGTTTTAAGCTGGTAGGTGGAGGCATATCAGTAATAACTTTTTTTTCGTAGGATCAATTTCAATGCCCAGATAAAAGATAATAAAACCCAAAAATTCCGAGATGTGACATCAAAGACACACTTCTTTGGATATAATCAGAAATTGTAATTGCAAATATTTTCATGTCTTTATTAAGTCTTTAACATGATTTTCACATTTATTTGATTTTCCCAAAATATAGTCAACATAACTTTCATTAATATTGTGCATGTAATTATGAACTATGTGATTCATATCCATTTTATAGGTAGTACCAACATTTTTTAGTCCAAACTACATGACAACATAATAAAACTTACCCCAAGGGGTGGTAAAAGTAGTCTTGTATTGGTCAATTGGATTAATATTGAGTAGAGGGAAGTCATCTTTCACAAAACCTTGGTCAATTCTCTAAATTCATTGTAGATGTGTATTCACTCATTAGGTTATGTAACCTAGATGATGTTGGATGTCTAAGGTGAATAATCAATGGGTCAAATAAATCCCACATTTAATTGTTGTTGGATTTTACTTTAGGATGCATCTTTTGAATCTTTTTATTTATTGGTTCTTCATATGGATTAACCACTATATTATGAACCACTATGGATGGATCAATGCTAGGCATGTCAAAATAAGCACAAAAAAATAATTAGAATTAATCCATAAAAAATTATCTATGGTATTCATCTTATTTTGGTATTAATGATGTGCTAAGTAATATACCTTTATAATATTATTTATTATTGTAGTTAAAATCAGTCATCTATTCATTAAGATATGTAGATTTATCATAAATATATGGTGTAGTAGGAAATGAATAAGGACAATCTAATGGGATTCCATATTCAATAGGATTAGGCTCACACTCGTCAAAGTAAGCATGATGACTAAACTTATAAGGTAATCTTACTTTATGATAAAAATATGGTAGATTAGCATAATATCTCACATACTCTTGAATATATTCATCATTAGAAAAATTATCAAGTGTAAGTAGATCAAGTGAAACATCTTCATCAATCAATGTGGGATATATATCTTAAATATGAAATGTTATAAACCTAATTTTAGAGGGTGGTATTAGACTTGGAAAATTTAGCATTTGAAGGTTTGTATTCTAAAGCACTATGCTATTCAGAAGCATCAAGAGTCATCTTATCCTATTCTATAGGTTTTTCTTTACTGTTAGTATTATATCCAAGGCCTAGTTTGAATTCATGAGGAGTGGGGATTATTGGCTCAATAATTCCTTATTCATTTCACCCTAACCCACCACCTTTATATCCCATGTTAATTGTGCAAGTGTTACCTTTTCCATATTATTCTAAAGTACTAGGTGATTAACCACTAGGTTACTTTGGTTTATTGGATTTAATACAAGTATTAATCATAGGTTTTTTACCTTTATACATGAGAAGTGTAGGGTCGTTAAGGATGGAAGTAGAAAAATTTCACCCATAATCTTTAGTTGTACAATATAAATTGTCAATACAAAATGTATACATGTCATGACTATACTCACAAGGAAAAAAATTCAATTTGGATAAATGCTCATATATGTTATCCAGTTTATAATCATCAAATTCATGATCATCTTGAATGGTGGAATCATTAGTAGTCTTACTAGATCCACCCACATCATATGTATGTATTTGATCTCTAGGTATAGATTGTTCTGATGTTATGATCTTAGTTTGAGGTATATTGGAATGAGGGATAATGACTTCCATGTGTTCCACATGTTTATGATATCAAAAAGGAATATCATTTGTAATGGAATTATCATGTACCCTTTATTTAATAATTTTTAGAATCTATATAATGTAGAGGGGGGAAATCATAGAATGAATTAAAATTCTACCAAACAATAGATTGTAGCTAACTTCATTATATATTACTTCATATTGTGTAGCTAAATCCTTAGGTTCAACAAATATGTTCAATAAAAATTTTCCCATGGGTATTTATGATTTATGTTAAATCCCTTGATGAACATATATGATGGTGAGAGAGAATTATGATTAATTCTTATCATTAAGAAAGGCCTCACTACATATATTTAATCTTGAAACATTATCCATGATGATCTCGTTGATTCTTAATCGATTGGTTTTGACATGGTTGGTTAAGGGAAGGTTTTGAACACAAATATATCTAGGTTATAAATCATGGAAATCAAAGGAGATGAGGTTCTCACTATGTTGTAATATTTTTACAAGATAATTAAATTAAGCAGTTTTAATGTTGGTTGGTAAAGTAGCATTACATAATATGTCTTTGAAAACAATTGGTTGTTTAAGAAATTATAAAATAGATATCTTGGCTTGCATATTTTATAATTATTCCATTAGATTATACGGTTTGTTAATTTTAATCCTAGAAGGAGGGGGAATATATGAGGTGTTTTAGATTACCCAACTGGAGAATCAAGAGGAGGAATATTGACATTGTATGTCCTACACATTTGGGTTGTTACAAAATTAACCTCTAATGAAACATCAGGCATTAGTCAATAGGAATAATTCCACTAAGATAGGTATAATCAAGGCTATCAATGGTTAGTATATCATCATATAAAGCATGGAAAATAACCCTATCATGTCAAAATCTACAAACTAATATTATATGATAGATTATAAGAAATTAACATGTAATCAATGATTAAAAAAATTGATTAACAACCATGTAAGAAATCTTATGTAAAAGTAAGCTATCCCCCATATCTTTTCAAAAATAAATATAGCATATAATATAAACTATCCATGATGTGAGAAAAGAAACATAACCCTATGTATAAACCATTAAATAAAGATAATCCAATATTTTTCTTAGTCATCATGGTTTAAGCAAGCAAGATCATTGAAGGAAGGCACAATAAATGGAGAGGGTTTGTATGAAACCCTATATCATAAATTAACACATATGGAGAAGCCAAACCATAGATATATGTGTTCAAAAGGGTAGATTATATATGTGTGTGTATGTATGTATATATATATATATATATATATATATATATGTGTATATATACTTTAAAGGGTGGATACGATATAAAATAAAAAATTGATGTAAATCCAACTAGGGTTTTCTCACAACATATTGAATAATATGTAGATATGAAAACCAAAAAAATAACCATGAAACTCGTGGAGGAAGGCACAAGTTTTCAAATGACAATAAACATGCATAGTTAGAATTTGCATTGTAAAATATGGAATGTAAAAGTGTTAGAACAATCACATCTAATATGAAATTTTTAATTTGGAATGCATATTTGGATTGGGAAAACCTGTAGCAGATTGCATGTGAAATTTGGGCTCCTAACTCCATTAAAATATAATTTTTACCTATACCATTCATGTCAAGGATAAGAGAAACACTAATTGATTTCAAATTTCATCTTTGTATTTTTCCATCAATTCTCTATTACATTATGTTTCAGGGCCTAAAAATTTTCTATAATTGTTCCTTGTTTGATACCATTCCTATTAATACCCATGTTTCTTTTATTTGATGAGTATGATCTATTTTATTTGATATTTTCCTCAATAATGAACTAAATATCCACAAGATGTAAAAAATGAAAAGGGAATAAGTAATTAGGTCAGGAAACCATAAAAGCATTGTGACTACATATCCCACATGCTAGAATCAAAACCCATGTAGTTCTTATGCAGTGTGAATGGAAGAGTGGGAAAGAAGCTCTACCTTCTCTCCCTAGAATGCAATGTAATCTACATGATATTAATCTATGTCATTATTTAAGTATGATATGTTAATTATTATTTGATGCAAGTCCTTAACGATAAATATCATAATATGAAATGTGCCTAGACTTGAATTATGTGGGAACTTTCCTTAATTCTTCTTATTGAGATGCCCTTAGGTGGATTGTATATATATACTTCCATAGTTTGAATTAATGACATATTAGCACACAAAATCCAACCAAGAAACAAGAAAAAATATGAAAACACAATTCTAAACATAGAGACAAGGGTAGAGGGGCCCAAAAATAAAAAATGGCAAAATTAGTAGGTGAATACTGTTAGGGTGTGGAGCTAAAAGATTCAACTGTTGCAGACATGAAGAAACAAGAGGTTGCTGAAGATCTAGAAGTACCAGCATTGGCAGCATGACCGACGTCGGTCATTACCAGTGTAGAAGGCAACCGGCATCGGCAGGGAGTTAGCCGACGTCGGCAGCACTAGGCAAGCAAGGACCGGCATCGATAGCCTGTGTGTTCCAAAACTATTGTTGACGAACAGTCAGTTAAGTGAAGTGAGTGTTTGCATGTTAAATGACTAATTATAGTCATGAGCTGCATGTCTAATTATTGTAGTTAGAGTTCTATTTTTGTATGCATGGGATTCTATTTAAGACCCATGAGGCATGTATTATAAATTGAAAAAGCAAGCAAGTAAAGCATCAAAGTATTGAAGCAAGGTCAAGGAGATCTACAGGTGTAAGGTCAAGGAGATCAACTGAAGTATTCAAGGAGGGGATAGTTTGTTGTGTTGAGCAAGAGAGAGAGGGAAGAAGGTCTTGAGGTGTGGCAAGCCTTTGAGGTGGAGGAAGAAGTGGCATCTTCCTTATTGTATTTTCTTCTAATAATATTTAATACAAGAGTGTGTATTGTCTCTCAAATTCTTTGTTGTCTCAAGTTTCTAGTTACTTATTCATTCTGGTATAATTTCATGTTTAATTACTTATAAGAAAGTAATCAATTGTGCTTCCGTTGGATAAGGGGTCCCTAACAATTGGTATCAGAGCTACGGTTTGCAGGGAGCATGGTATTGTTTTTTGATTACAGGTCATTCACAGGGTTTTCTGATTGAGTGGGAGTTCAACAATGGTAGAAGAAAGTAAGCTACAAATGGAGAAGTTTAATGGCAAGAATTATCAACATTGGAGGATGCAGATTGAGAATTATCTGTATCAAAAGGATTTGTACTTACCGTTGGGTGGGGTTGCATGCAAGCCCACAGATATGAAGGATGAAGAATGGAGTGTTCTTGATCAGAAGGCTCTCAGTTCCATAAGGTTGAGCCTTGCATCATCTATGATTTCCAACTTGTCACAGTGCAAGACAACGGAAGAGTTGATAAAGTCCTTGGCGAATTTATACGAAAAGCCCTCGACTTCTAATAAGGTATTTCTTATGAAGCAACTATTTACTTTGCAAATGTAGGAAGGTGGATCGGTACATACTCATCTTAGTGATTTCCATGGTTTGGTAAACCAGTTAGCTTCAGTCAATATTGTTTTTGATGATGAGGTAAAGGCTCTCTTGATATTATGTTCTTTGCTTGAAAGTTGGGATAGTTTGGTTATGGCAGTAAGTAATTCTGCATCTGCTTCTAAAATCTTAAAATTTGATGATGTTGTGAGTGTGATCTTGAATGAAGAAATACGCAAGAGAAGCACAGGTGAATCATCATGGAATGCTCTAAGTGCAAAAAGTAGGGGAAGGCAAAGGGAGAAGGTTGAGCAAGGGAAATAAAGATCGGGAAGGAGATCCGAATCCAAAGGTATTACCTGCTGGTTTTGTGGAAAGAAAGGACACACAAAGAAGGAGTGTTGGTTGAGAGATAAAGAGAATCAACATGAAGGTAAAGAAGAAGCAAAAGATGCAAATATTATGGTACAGGATGCTCTCATACTTTCTTTGGATAGTCAGGTAGAATCATGGATTTTAGATTTTGGTTCTTCTTTTCATGCATCCCCAAATAGAGATTTGTTCCATGAGTATGAACAAGGAGATTTTGGTGTGCTTTATTTAGGGGATGGTACACCTTGTCAAATAGTTGGCAAAGGGAAAGTGCAGCTGAGATTGTAGATTGACAACAAATGGGTGTTGAAAGAGGTCATGCATGTCCCGATTCTAAAGCAGAGTTTGATTTTTGTTGGAAGGTTGGGTGATGAGGGATACACAATAACCCTCAGTGAATTCTTGGAAGGTTACCAAGGGTGCACTTGTTCTAGCAAGAGGTAAGAAAGTAGATACTCTTTATCTATCTACTTGTATTGTTGATTCTACTTCTAGTTTATCTACTTCAACTGTAGATTCGAAGATGTGGCTTAATAGGCTTGGTCACATGAATAAGAAGGGAATGGACATTCTTGATTCAAAAGTTATGTGTTTAGATTCGGAAAGCATAGATAGAGTTCATTGTAGGAAAAGAAAATTTGATGCTTTTGACAGGAACAAAGAAGCCTTGGTGTTTACGGAGGAAATGACAGACAGAGATTAGTCACAGGGGATGAATAAATATGAGCAGGGTAGTATGGACAGAAGTTTGATCTAAGATGAGCTCATGGATAAAGAAATCATCACTTATAGGAAAACACAGGTACCGACATCAGTGCTCCCATGGCACTAACGTTGGCCAGATAGGAACCGACATCGTCATGTGCAGACCAGCAGGGTCGATAGAGTCGGTAGGAGAAGACCAACGTCGGTTAGGTAGGAACCGACGTCAGCAAGGGGGACACCGGCATTGGCCAGGGAAATGACAACGATAGTCAGGGTTAGTGCAGGGAACTGACATCGGTCGGGAGCAGACTGGGAGATGGCTGAGATCAGTCACTGGAACGGATGTTAAGTGGACAGCAAGCTGTCAAGGAGTCTCAAACACCCATATGGAGGTCAAAAAGGGTAAGTGAACCTCATATTCGTTGTTCACCTTCTTTATATTGCTTATTGATGGTCAAAAACTAGGAAGATGGAAGAAGCAATGCAGGTAGAATCCAAAAATAGTGGGAGCTTGGCATGGATGAGGAGTGTGAGTCCTTGGAGAAGAACCAAACAGGTATTTGTTGGTAGAGTTGTTAGCTGGAAGAAAGCACTGGATAGAGGGATGGATTCCCATATTAGAGAAGAGAGTGGATGGACACATGAGATAGAAGGCTATGGTATATGGTCTTGATTACGCTGTAGGACAATGGAGGTTTGACCATTATATTTTTTATCTTTACTAGGTTGGATAATATTAGCTACATTATCCTGTTACTGTATTGTGTTATTTGTTCTAGGGTTTCATATACAGGGAGTTTTCTGAGCTAAGGGTAGAGTTGGTTCAAAAGTATGTCATGAAGAATTTGGGAGCAGCAAAATTCTTTTGGCATAAGTGACAGGTATTGCATCACAGATTTTGTGGTGGTTGGTCTTCAAGAGTGACTTTGAAGAGGGATACAGAGCCAAGAGAACAAAATAGATGGTGTATAGGTACAGGTATAGTTGCAACTATTTATCTCCAAGTGGGAGATTGTTAGGATGTGGAGCTAAAAGCTTCAACTATTGTAGACACGAAGAAATAAGAGGTTGTTGAAGATCCAGAAGTACCAACATCAGTAGCATCACCAACGTCGATCATTACCAGTGCAGAAGGCAATTGGCATCGATAGGGAGTCGATCGACGTTAGCAGCACCAGGCAAGTAGGGACCGGCATCGGTCGCCTGTGTGTTCCAGAACTGTTGTTGACGAACAGTCAGTTAAGTGAAGCGAGTGTTTGCATGTTAAATGACTAATTATAGTCATGATCTGCATGTCTAATTATTGTAGTTAGAGTTCTATTTTTGTATGCATGGGATTCTATTTAAGACCCATGAGGCATGTATTGTAAATTGAAAAAGCAAGCAAGTAAAGCATTGAAGTATTGAAGCAAGGTCAAGGAGATCTACAGGTGTAAGGTCAAGGAGATCAGCTGAAGTATTCAAGGAGGGGATAACAACTCAGGTTGTTGAGTTTGTTGTGTTGAGCAAGAGAGAGAGGGAAGAAGGTCTTGAGGTGTGGCAAGCCTTTGAGGTGGAGGAAGAAGTGGCATCTTCCTTATTGTATTTTCTTCTAGTAATATTTAATACAAGAGTGTGTATTGTCTCTCAAATTGTTTGTTGTCTCAAGTTTCTAGTTACTTATTCATTCGGGTATAATTGTGTGTTTAATTGCTTATAAGAAAGTAATCAATTGTGCTTCCGTTGGATAAGGGGTCCCTAACAAATACACCCAAAGCATGATCAATGAGACAAATGATTTTGTCTAGGTACGAAAATGATAGAACATGAATAAAAAAAGGGAATGGGAGGCCTAAAACACAAATAAAAAAAGGATAAGTGAAAATAAAGAGAGAAGAGAGAGATGGGACCTCACAAAGAAGAAGAAAGAGAGGATGAAGACGCAAAACATCACTAATAAGAGCCTAATTCCAAACATTGATCCATATACACAAATCAAAACTAGCACATTACAACAATAAAGATTATACCAAAATTCGGTGTATACACCTAGGTAAGACAATGAATGTTCTTTTATTACATGTTAGTTTACTTTGACACACACATGCATTCACTCACATATACACATCAAAGTAGGGGCATTAAGTAGACACTTAATTTTGTTATAAGGCTTGTTATTAAAATAATTTTAAAGTTTCTTATGCACATGTTTTATCACTTCTATTTAGGCACTTATTTTCATGTCTTTTCCTTGTCTTCTTCTTCTTCATGTAGCTCTACATTGTTTTCTTCAAATTTCTCTCATTTATGTGTTTAATAACTTTGGGGATCTCCTCTCTCTTTTTATTTTATCTATTTTTTATTGTTTTTCCTTTGGGATGAATTCAACAGTCCATGGAATTCACCCCATATGGATTTGACCAGTTGATAAAACCATCTTTGTTGTTTATATGGGCCCTTGCCCTTACCCCTCTATTTTCACTTATGTGGGTCTATTTTTGAGACTTCCTTCTTTCTCTTTAACCCTAATTTGGATTGAGGAATCCTTATTTGGGTAGATAGGGTTAAAGATATAGAAATGATAGGGCACAAGAGTGAATATCATATCTGCAATAGGCCATTTAATGTGTTAAACTCAGATGTACCATATGTTGAATTTGTAAAACTAAGATAGGCTATTAATGGAAAGTACAACTATGTGAGATATATAAATGACATGAAAGAGAGTACTTAGTTGTTTCTAATGCTAACATAGTGTTGGATCTAGTATAGGTAAAAAATAGGTAGGAAGATAGTTCTAGATCGATCATCAAATTCTAGATAGGGTGCCTCTAGCTCTTTGGATACCTATGTTAGCCTGGGATAGTTGTATCGACACTAGTGTCTGAGTTTGATGTTAGTGTCTTGTATGAAATATTTATACTCAAATGGGATGTGACCACCTAGCTACTTTTAGGTTTCACTTCACCTTCACTCTAATGCATTCAAATCTGGGTCATGGACTATCACTCTTGGTGAAATGGTAAAACTGTATATTTCTATCTTCAATGTGATCTTGGGGGAAAATGGGTTAGTGGGAACACAATGTTGAGCTAACCCATAATGACCCTACTATCAAAGAGAACTACCTACATATCTAATACTCCATAAGAGGGCCTCAAACTCATGTAGTTCTCCCTATATGTTGACTTATGTGTGAATCATGTAATGTGTGTAAAGCAAGTACAATAGTGACCTATCTTGTAACTTGGAAAATATGACATTTTGATTGATCTTATAGTACTTAAAATTGATAGCTAGGATTTTCATTTGACTGATATTAGAATAGGGAAAAATAGGAAAGCTTTTGGTAATTTAAGTGCTCATTTGGTATGATTACTAGGTGAGGAATGAATGAGGGTTGATATTATATTTATACCAATCCTATTGGTAGATAACTCACATAAAATCACTTAGGTCAACTATTTTTATATGTTTCATTTGAAATTAGATGACTTTAGGGCATTGGACACTTGTGTTAGGTCAGAATAGCAATGTAGATGCTACTATCTATCCCAAACATTAGTGTATAGGGAAAAGAAGAGTAGGCATAGGCTCAAAATTTGTAGAGGTATACTTGAAAGTGCATTTTAAGAATTTTTGGAAAGATGGGATGTTTGTTTCATCAATATAAGGCTAGCCAGACTAAGAGATGGGCCAAGGGGCATAAGATAGATCTAATGTAAGTCTTGTAGAAGCAAGGCATGTGTAGAACTAAGAGAAAAAGCCAAGGTCTGAGTTTTCCAAGTGTATAAGACTAAGGTACTACATAATCACAAAATATCATCTATATTCATCCTCCCTTAATCTAGTAAGGAAATTGTTAGTTTAAAGGAAAGGAATAAGTACTTGGGTATGCATGCATACCTTGTCTTTTCTTGAGTTAGATTTAAATGTTTTGTTAGAGTTGGATTTTAGTGATTTATTACTGACTAACCTACAATGAAGAACATGTTATAGTGTATAATTAGTGCATATAATCTGGGTCAAAAGTAATTGAAATAGATTTCAATTGAAAGAGTAAGTTTTAAGAGTATACTTGGGTGTCGACGTGACTACCATTCCTATTGGAAAGTTATTTTTTATAAAATATGTATCATTTTAAGGCTATGAAACTAAGATTAGGATAGATATAGATAAATATTTAAAGTGCATATATCTAAGGGTAGAGAGAGAGAGATAGGTACATTGAAAGGTTCATGCCCCGAACTTTGGAGTAAAAGTGAGTTACCACCTGATAGTTGTGATTAGCTCAACCATGCAACCTAATGATAATTATAACTTGATGAATTTATATGATCAAGTCTAAACTAAAAAATTGGAAATATTGAGTGATCTAATCACCCCAACCATACAAAAAATGTGAACTAACTATTGTAGTAGATTGGCTTGCTAAAGTCTATAAAAGTCTGTAGGGTATCAGTAAATGCAATAGTTTTAGAATATAAGATTGATTTTAATTTTTAAATATTAGGAGCATGTTATATATCATATGCACCTTAGATATGTCTCAGGCTAAAACTGTGTACTAATGGTACCATGTATCAGGATCATATAACTATGTGTTTTAGCCAATTCAAAAAATTATATAATTATGGAGGACATGCTTTCAAAGCATACCCCCATTATATATGAAGAAATATAAAACTAATATAAGTAAAAATGTGGAGGGCATGTTTATAGAACATGCCCCCAATATAAACTAGAGATGTTGAATACTGAGTGGGTGTGGAGAACATGCTTCCAAAGCATACACCCATTGAATTTGTGAATCATAAGTATCATACTAAATTAATTTGGAGATCATTATTCCAAATAATTCCCCCACAAAATATGAAACTATGAATGTTTAGAATCCATGTCTATATGGCATTCCCCCACTAAATTTTTAAACTAGTAAAAGTACCAAATACTGAATAATTGTAGAGAATATGCTTCCAAAGCATGCCCCTACTATAATTTGGAAATTATGAATGTGTGGAAGACATGTCCATATGACATGCCCCCACTTATATCTGATATTTTTGAAAATTTTGGAGAACATGATTCTTAATAATGTCCCCACTAATATCCCCCCCTTTGAGGTTAGGGAAAAATAATACCTAAAAGTTACCTCACCTCAAAAGGGTAAGACAACTATAAATATGTGAGTGTAACAATCTAACATATAGAAGGAAACATGTCTATTTAAATGTATCATTGAATCAAACATAACCAATGTGGTCACATGTAGGCCTAAGATGCATGAAAAATATAATGGCAATGTCTAGATGGTAACAGTACAAGCTCAATAGGTAAATAAGAACACACATCTAGAGCACTCAAAAGTAAGTTAAAAAGAAATGGTCCAAGGAGACTAAAAAAAGGGGCATGTTTGAATACTCATAAAAATTTAATAGACATGACTTATTTAAATGTCCACAAAATTAAGGAATGACATATTCAAATGTCCATACAACAAGCAATGACACATTCAAATGTCAATGAATACAATGACATATTCAAATGTCCAATAAAGCAAAAATAAGCACAAGGGACCACATACAATGGAGCATATTCAAATGCTTAAAAAATAAATACAATAGCAAGGTAAAACTCTCAAGTAATTGTGTAAATTAAAAGCATAAGCAACCAATATAAACATGTCATAGTGGCCCATGGATCAAATGTGTCAACAAAAAATGTCAAGTACATAACATATAAGTACCCTGTTAATGTATAATCATGGATAATAGGCATGTGTAATACATATCTAAGCTCAAGGATGATAATGTAGAGTGATCATAGAATCATATAGCCTATGTGTATAAAAATCACATAAGATGGATGTTCCCAATGTCTTGGTGATGTGAGTATAGGGAAATTCCAACACCCATAAGTGTATCATATGTCTATGTATGTATGTATATGTGTATGTAGGAGTAAATTATATGATATCCATTAACATAGAACTAACACATAGATGCCAAGGAGACAATATAACATGTAGGTGTTGAAAATGTTTTTGGATTTTTGAATGTTTTATATTTTTTTGGTAATTTTGAAGATGAGGAAATTTCATCTTATGATGACATCCAATGGATGGTCATAGATATATCCCCCCACTATGAACCTTAAAACCTTAAGTTGGATCTTTTACATTGTTTGCATCATGATTGTCTAGGTTGAAAAGGGACATAGAATATTACTCATCACACTTTTCATGTGTAGTTGAAGATTGACTACTATCATTTGAAATATGTATTAATTTACCTTCACGAGGAAATTAAATGCCTTGTTTATTTTCATCAATTTTCTATTCCATTTGGTAAATCCAAAGAGTTTCAAGTGTAAATACATATGGAAATGTGGTAGGCATAACCCAAACCTATGTTTTAATAACTTTTAGACCACAATAAATTGGTATTGTTATGTTTCCCAAGGAATGTTTCCAACCTCCTTTGTTTTATAAGTTTGTTAGACTGAAGCCTATTTATTTAAAATGTCTTACATTACAAGTATTTTTTACTTGTGTAGGATCAACATGGTTATGCCAAAAATAATCACCACCCATGTATAATTTAATTGTTAAATATTATTGGCATGAACACTTTTTGTTTTATTAATTTTGAGATTCTTGTATGGGAATTGGACCTTGGATCAGTCCCAAGTTAAGTAACATTTGTAAACTGGTCATATAGAGATTAGGAATGCCACATTTTTATTCATAATACTTTTTAGGCAATTGATCTCCTTCCTTTATTTTAGGGATAAACTTTAGTACTTGGAAGGAGAAATGTTAAGCTTCATTAGATGAGTAAGTATGAATACAACATATATATGTACATCTACATGTAAATGAGTGAAGGGCTCATATTTTTATGCAATGCTCTTTCCTTTAAGGGGGAAAGAAGGCCTCTACTAAATATAAATTGTAGTTCCAAATCTGAGGGTCTAAATGCTAGCTCATATGATGTACTTTTGAACCAAATAGTATAATCTTGAAAGGACTCATCATCACATTGTTTAAACCTGTGAAAATGTTCTAATGTAAGTTTTGGAACCTTGTGAATATTGAAATCCATGAAGAAAGCATATTCCAAGTTTGAAAATTTGGTTAAGGAACCCTTTGGTAAGATATAGAATTAATTGTGAGCCTCATCATTAATTCTCATATGGAATACCATTAATAATAGTTTGTCATCACTTTCCCATTGACCAAAAGAATGTACATAATTTAGCATGTGCTTAAGTGTATCCTTAGGGCATCCAAAGATAGGTAAATGTGGTAATTAAAAAACAAGTGGATAATAATATTCAAGTATACATTATCCAAGAGTTTGATTATTTAATGAGGTAACATGTGTATTTTCATTATGGAAAGCCACTTGCATTTGAAGTATAGAAACCTATTTTTTAAGGTTCCCAATAGTGTTCATTATAGACATAAGATAATCCATGAAGATGGTGGTGTCTGATATATATTTTATCATTGGTTCAAAACCACCACCTCTTTTGAATCTAGGCATATGAGTATCATCATCCTCATGTAAAATAATTACAAGTTTTTAATCTTTGAATTTTGGGTACTTTGGTAATGGTAATGGATATTTGAATTTTGGTACCCTTGGTGTATTATTTGAAGGCTTAGAATGTCTTCAAAACTTAACTGATGCACCTTTTGTAAAGATATAGCAAGTGGAGCATGATGAAGCATTGGTAAAGGTAACTCCTTTGGTGTGTTAGGAATCTCCTTTGGTTGAGACACCTTTCTTAACATTGGTACATGATTTTTATTTGGAACATTAATATTATCTTATTATGGAGATGTAGGATGTTTCCTCTTTATTGATGGCTTAATAGACTTGGTAAAGATGCTATAATTTCTTGGTTAACCTTTCAAAAAAAATCAATATCAAATGAAGGCCAAGAAGGATTATCACCCTTAATAAGGGGAATACTGTTGGGAAATGCAGGAATAGGAGGGGTTTTTATCAATGAACTTGAATGAACATCCCCTTTATTAATGATTTGCAAATTCTCCATGATTTCCTTATGGATTGAAAAAAAATATCACAATCAAATGAAAGTACCTTATCTCCATAGGGGATCACTTTTGGTATAAAAATTAAGGTCACATTATTTAGATCCTCCTTGGGATGGATCACATCATGTTTTGAAAGGATGGGAGCATGGACCTGATTAGAGGGATGGTAATTACCACCATTTAAAGTTTTTATATTGTTTTCCTTATCACTTCAAGTAATGCAAGAGTAATGGATTTTGATTCCTACTTGGAGATATTGTTGAAGTGTTTTGTATTCATATTCATCAAATCAATAAATGTAATCCATGATAAAAGAGAAAAAGAACACAAAGATTAGGACAAGGTAGGAGATAAGCATCTACAAGAGAATGATTATATAATAATGGTGTTCACATCAGGTTCACTAAATTTTTAACCCTAATTTGGATTGAGGAACCATTAATTTGGTAGATAGGTTTAAGGATATATAAATGATAGGACATAAGGGTGAATATTAGAACTATAATAGGCCAATGAATGTGTTAAACTTAGATGTACCATATGTTACATTTATGAAATTGAGATAGGATATTAATAGAAAGTACAACTATGTTAGATATATAAATGACATAAAAGAGAGTACTTGGTTATTTTTTATGTTAACACAATGTTGGATCTAGTATAGGAAAAAAGTAGATAGGAAGATAGTTCTAGATCAATCATCATATTTTTTATCTAGTGCCTCTAGCTCTCTGTACACCTAAATCAGCCTAGGATAATTTATCGATGCTAGTGTCTAAGTTTGATGTTATTATCCTATATGGAATATCTACTCAAAAAATATATGGCCACTTGGATGCTTCTGGGTTTGGCTTCACTTTTTTTCTAGTGAATTCATATCTAGGTCATGGACTGTCACTCCTAGTGAAATGGAAAAACTTTAGATTTTCATATTCAAAGTGATCTTGGGGGAAAATGGGTTAGTTAGAACATGATGTCAAACTAACCTATAATGACCCCACTATCAAATGGTAATTCCTAAATATCAAATACTCCATAATAAGGCCTTAGACTCATGTAGTTCTCCCATGCATGTTAGCTTATGTGTGAATCATGCAATGTGTGTAAATTAAGTACAATAGTGACCTAGTTTGTAACCTGGAAAATATGGAATTATGACTACTCATTTAGTACTTTAAACCTATAGCTGGCTTGTTCCTTGGACTGATATCAAAATAGGGTAAAATATGAAATATTTTGATAACTTGAGTGATCTTTGGTTTGATTGCTAGGTGAGAAATGAATGAGGGTCGATATTATATTTTTACCAATCCTATCAAGAGATAGTTGTATTAAAAAACTTAAGCCAACTATTGTAATACATTTTATTTGAAAATTGTATCACTTTAGGGTACTAGATAGTTGTAATGGGTCAAGATAATAACGTTGACACTATTATCTATCCTAGACATCAATGTCTAAAGAGAAGGAGAGCAGACATAGGCTCAAAACTTGTAAAGGTGTAACATGATTACATTTTAAGCATCATGTACAAGATAAAATGTTTGTGTCATCAATATAAGGTTATTCATGCTAAGAGATAGGTCAAGAGGCATAAGATAGAGTAAATGTGAGGATTGTGAAAGTAAGGCCTGTGTAGAACTAAGAGGAACAACCAGGGTCTGAGTTTTCCAAGTGTATAAGACTGATGTGATACATAATCACAAAATATCATCTACACTTTCTCATGGGGTCAAATTTCATGATAATAGTCCATAATTGAAATTAGATAAGGTTATATATACAATACCTCCTAGAGTAATTTCAATAACAAGTATTAAGAAGAATTATCTATCATTTCAAGCTTAGGTACATTTTATTAATATTTATTTATGATCTTAAGGATTTGTATTCAAAAGGTTTAGTGGAATATTATACCAAAGAAGGATATGAAAATGTGCATGTAGTTACTTCTCCACTAATGAAGAGGAGGTTGAGACCTTTACTCAAAATCTCTATTCACACTACACAAGAACAATGTGGGGTTTGATTCTAGCATACATAATATGTAGTTGTAACTCCCTTGAGGTTTCCTAACCTAATTAACCTTTTTATTCCTCCTCTTGTAACCTTGTGTGTAAAATTAGGTCAAAGAAGACCAAAAAAATTATACAATTTTGCTCATGAATTTTGGAAAGTGAAGATATGGAACTGTATGACATCACTCTACACACCTTTAAAAAAAATTAGAATTAAGAAATGAGCACAATACAAATTTGGCACCCAAAAAAATCATCACAAAATTAGATAAAACATATTTGGCATATTTGATGGTATATAAATATGCATTAAATCCATTTATGTGGATTCGAATCTTTAGAATTCACAAATAATTTATTTTCAACTTACATAGTCTAGATTCACTTCTATAATCCAATATTTTTGTTAAGGCCTAGCTATTTAATCATTATTTTCTCTTGATTTATTTAGTTGTGCTTGTTCATACATTGTCATTATTTCACTTGTACATGTTGGAGGCCATAAAGTAGATTAATTATTTTTTTAGACTATCATATTATTAGTCTTCCTTATACACATAGTTTTATCAATTTTTTAAAATTTCATTATGCCCTAGTGTCATTGTTTATTAAAACATAAATTAAAATAAATAAGTGTACTTGGAAGGTCTAAACAAGAATTACCTAAAACTTGAAAATGATGATTGAAATTAATACCAGATATGATAATGAATTAAAAGTAAAAAGGATAAATGTTACCTTATCACAAGCTCCAACTCCCATGACTTGAAAAATATAAAAACCATATCTCCTTTCAATCTACACATACATCATGACTACCACTATGGATCATGGAATGAGAATTTGTGCTCCTATGTTTGTGTAAATGTTAATTCTAGATTATATATGATAAACTAATTTTGTACACATGAAAAATATCACTCATGGATTAACCTTTCAGTTCATGACCTATCCTATGTCGAAATGCTCATGTTCACCATCTCACTGTGCCTAAATGTTTATCTTATAGTCTGACCCTAATATTATAGTTACCCAGATCACTTGTAGCATATAGTCTACATAAAACCTGATTTATATCCTATAGAGGGAGTTACATATCTTAAACATAATTTTATCTTTTCAAAGACTACCATCTATACTAAGACACTAGTGTCTTAGGTCTGATGCTAGTGTCTCAACCTTAAAAACAATCAAATTTGTAAAACTTTTGACATGTATGGGTTCACATATTTCTCTTAATTAACCCTCCCATGAGATAATTTCAAAATGTGTGATATGAATAAAAGCAAAATACCATTCATTATCACCAAAAATACAAACCAAGCACACATATATCTTATACCAAGCAAAATCACCTCTCAATCTTGTGAAACTACCTTATTATTTTGTATTTAAAAATTAGAAATAAAATTAGTATTCTTATAGGTCTAAAGCATTCAAAGAGTATCCCATGAGCAATCTTTTTCAAGTTACACGATCACTACATGCTATCGTGTATAACATATTTCATAATTATTCACACACAAGCCCACATAAGGGAAAGAACTACATCATTGTGAATCCCTCTTAAAATTATTGGCTATGTAGGTAGTGATCACTAACAAATGGGTATTTAAATTTAGCTTGACTTCAATTGAGCCCCCTAACCCCTATTTTACAAGGTGGCATGTCCTAATTTTAGGATCTAGGGTTTTGTGTTACATATTGATATCCATAACCTAGACATAAGATTTGAAAAAAGAATATGCAAGGTGATAGTGAACCCTAATAGGTGCAAGTGGAACTTCCTAAAAATTACCTATACTTAATTGCATAGAGAAACATAAAAACTAGGATAGAAGTACCAACACTAGTGTCTAGATTCTAATGGTAGTGTCCAAGTGGCTAGAGAGAAAATTTCCAAAATCTAGTGAATCATAGTAGAGCATCAACCTATCTTATTTCACACCTATATCATTCAAATCTACCTACACATTAGTGAATAAAATAATTATGATCTCTTCTTCATGTTTAAACATTGAAATTAATCTTTGGCATTATACTTTTTATATTTAGCATACTTTCATAATTTAGCAATGTATCAAAATATTTTAAATCTGAATTATTTAATTGGCTTATTTTTATAATAGGTTACTCTAAGTGTATTAGGTCATTATCCCCCTAACTCTTTCCAAAAAGGGTTAAATAGTTTGGTGTGTGAATATTTGGTGTACATGTAAACAAATGGAAACATTTTCAAGTAGAACAATGTTTATAAATTGATAGTAAAGTAACTTTTGAAATTAATAAGTAAAATAAAATGTATGAGTGAATACACCTAGTGGTATATAAATTATACCTCTAACTCTGTAAAATATTTGAATATGCAAACTAAATGTCTTATAACAATCTAGTGTATGAATTATGTTGTATAAATCTTTAGTGTGCACCTCCAAATGTTGAAGCAAAAGTCTTATAACAATTTATAGTGTGACTTATAATTACTATGAAATATTATTTATCATCATGTAATTGAAGATATAATAATCAAATTATATGCCCCCCTTTTGAGGTGTGTGATAACCTGCATATCACTTATCTCACAAGAAATGAATTATGTGTACCATGTGTGAAATATATAAAATTTCAAGATGGCATAATCATTTACATCAAATATATTGCATAACTTGGAATAATCATAGAAATATATCATGATTAAATCACATATATGACTCAAGATAGTATAACCATCAGGGGTCTAAACTATGTAATAAAATGTAGTAATAGGTTTCCATTGTATAGGTAGGGGATAAGTAAGGAGGGTGAAAATTATATGCTCCAATGTGGAAAATATTTAGTCATTTAAGCACAACAATAACATTACCTAATGTGAATAAGTCTAAATATTAAGGGCATAAATAATAGAATTCCCCAATGTAGATAACATATAATAAATGAGGCTACAAATATAATATGCCCCAATGTTGACATGATATGAGCAATAAGGGCACAAGTAATAGTATGCCCAAAAATAATAAATGTATAATTAATGTAAACATGGGTGTATCATGGCTCTAATAGGTGTTTACCCTATTTTTGGATTAGTGTGAATCAAAAAAGGACAAACATGTATAATTAATTAAAATTATAATATATGATAATCAAGCATAAATGTGAATGTAATTATTGAAACTGATTTGATAATTAGATTTTCTATTTATAAAAAGTACTAAGGAAATCCAAATACTTGGATTTATTGTCTAATAGATTAATTATGATTGTGTTCTAACAATGGAAATAGATTGGAAACTAGCTTGTAATTTGTCTAGATCTAGACTTATCTGTCTGTGCATAGGGTTAGCACCATGAGGCCCGGATAAGAATATTGATGATATTGACTAGGGTTGAGATTACTATCCTGGGTAGGTTTGTCTCAATGTGACTTTATACTGTGTTGTGAATGTTTGATGTCTCTATTTATGTGATATGTGACCTTTGACTACAAGTGAGGTGTGTCTTTCTGATATTTATCTATTTATGTAATTTGTTACCTTTGACTACATGTGCAACTCTAGAAATCAGCTTCCTTCTTCTTGAAACCCTAGTTTTACTTGTGAAGGATGAAAACCTAAAAAAATTAAGGAAGTGTAATTGGGTTGAGTTGACCCTAATCACTCCCATTGATGATTGATCATTACTTATATATCTAATACTCTAAAGAAGGAATTCAAGCCACATGTAGTTTTTTTCTTAGTGTGAATGTGAAATTGTGCTTTTTTGCTCAATGAATGCACCTATAAATTTGGTCTTGATCTTGAAAAAGTTGGCACTTAACCTAGCTTGGTGTTTCAGAATTTGAAAATCACTACTCCTAGTGCTTGATTTAAAAATTGGGGAGAATAGGGTAGGTTTTCTCAATGTGTAATAGTGTATTTGAGTACTTAAGAATTCCAAATTTTGAATAAGATTAACCTTGATTTATATTTATATGCACTTAATTTGGTAATTTCCTATGTCACAAATATACTAGGATAATGAGATATGAAGGGTTTAGTTTTGAAAAATAGTTGTTGATAGGTGAAGGGTGGTAATGTCATCCATAGGATAGTAACATCAATGTTATTATATGAGTCTGATGTTATTGTTTGTGAGGAAAAAATGCCAATGTGGTATTATGAGAGTGTTTGAGAATGATATTTCATTGATTTAGCATAGGTTGGAATGTTATTTTAGGTGACTGATTGCAAATTAGAATGGAATGGTCTTATAACTAACATGTAGGTGTGAGAGAGTGACAGTAAGAAGTGTTTGGAGATGCACAAGTCATTTAAGATAAGTGTAAGTCAATATTGACATTTCCAAGTATAAAATACAAGATTTTAGTGTCTAAAAATGCCCCCCTTTAATTATAATACTAAAACGTAATGACAATACTAGAGTAAATGGATAAATATTGACATGAGTGTGTATAACACACTTTGTCTTTGGGAGAATGTTCCAATCTACAAGTTGATCCAAGGAAAACTTGCAATGAAAATTTAGGAGTCAATGTCCATAGAGTGAAATTTGAAATATGAATTATACTTGCAACTTTAAAGATCAAGGAAGGAGTACACTTGAATTTGAGTAAATGTGTTGCCCTATAATTTATTGGATATGCTTCCTTGTCAAATCATTGAATAATTATGCTTCCTTGATAAAGGACATAGAGAACATGGGAAAATTAAGGGTGATTAATCCAAAATTTGAAATTTAACTAATTCAAGGGCCTTGGATTGGAGGAAAAATGCCCCAACCATATGTAACTAATCCAACACTGATCTTATAACCCCAAGATGATATGGTGAGAATCACACAATGGGTTACCTATGGGTAATTATGTCATCATTGAGCATCATTAAACATCAATGTATATTACCTCAAAATAATGAATCATTCATTACAAATGGACTTACAAATTCAATTTTTGTTAACACTTGAAAATGACTACAAAGGTGCAAATACATAAATGTGCATGAACCAACATCATGCCTGATTGAATATGTATGTGGTGTGTACATGTTTACTGACCAACATCATGACCAAATATATATGTATGAAAAATGGAGTACATATTCCTTGCACATACCCCCAAGTGTATATAAATTTGAATCAATATGAAATATGTCACTCATGGTGCAATAAAATGGATTACTTATGCCCCTAGAATTTGTTTGGAGATTATAAATAACTATCCCAATCTAATTTCTAAATCATATATGAAATCTAATATATATATATATATATATATATATATATATATTACCCAATTTAGTTCATGGAGGCTTTAATCTATATGACATAACCTATTAATATGCCCCCCTTTTTGTAACAACTTCACTAGGTTTTACTAGAATATTACAAAAAAAAAATTATTATATACACATATTCAACATTTATATTTCACCATGAGAAATCTTAACTAGTGATATTTAACTAACTGTGTTAGTTTAGTTAACCATCAAGGTTATAGGTAATCCACTTAGCTAAGGATCACCATGAACAGATATAGAAATCATGAATAATATTGAATAACTATAATTATTGCATTTCAACATAAATGATATAGTACAAGTTCAATCATAGTTGATACAATATTGCAACCTCTACTATAGGAAGTACAATGCATAAATATTACACTTTTAGCAATACATAAAATATCTCAAATGATAAAATATGATATAAAGATTCTCTAAGCAGAGTCTCCATAACTCAAGTATCAATATGTAATCTCAAGTGTAGTCTCAAGCATAGTACTCTAACTAGGAGGGAGAGCATCATTCAAGTGCTTTTCCATATCAACCATAGACTAGGGATCCCCTACACTATCTCCTAAATAAGGAGATGGCCCTCCCTTCCTGGATGGGTAGATAATGATGAAGTGGGAATATAAAGTAATAAATTAGAACTCATGTGTTGAAGATATCTAATACATAATGTGTACCATAAAAAAAATTGTTCTAAAATGATATTGCACAAATATGAAAACTATATCAACATATGAAATGATAATGTTTATCAAACATTACTTTGACCAAAGTTTTCAATAATAAATGATCTCTAGGATCAATCAAATTCATACACACCACTTGATTAGATTACCCTTTATCTTACATTAATAGTGTTAATTAAGCCATTGGAATCCATACATTGCTTAATTAGGGTCATGAATGCGAGATTTGATAAAATAAATAATAATATAAAAACCAATATATTCATTTTTCATATTTCATTTTAGCTAATCAAAATATATATTAAATACAAAAATATCACAAACATTCATTTAATCTATCAAATGAACTGAATAGAATCCAAGCATCTGGTTCATTATAAATAATAAATAGAATACAAAAATAATCCTCGATATAACACACCATCTGGGTAATGAATATTTAGACTACTAGTTGCTTTATCCATTAACTTATAATATTATTTCTCCATGAAATAATATTATAACCCTGAATAATAAATTGTTCATTTTTCACATATAACAATAGCCAGTCCATACGTAAAATTATGTTATATATTCAAACTAATAAATATAATGAATGCTTTATAGTTAAACATGCTAATAATTTTATAAATACCAAATATAATCAAGCATCCATTATTCGTTGTTATAACAATAATAACATATATATATATATATATATATATATATATATATATATATAATGCATCATATAATTACATTACACATACTTTGTTTATATAGTACACTACTAAGGTTACATCCATTGTCTCTCTCCTTAGTGTGTATTGTATACGTGAAATATATAGTTAATTCATAAACAAAGGCCCCATAACCCTTTTATTAAACTGAGTAAATTCAAATTCCCATGATAAATAAATACATAGAATTTCTATAATTCAAACTTAGTTTTCATTCATCTATTAACCATTTAAAATCAAAACAATCATTCATGTTATGCCAATTATATGAAATTAATATGTGAAAATATAACTAAACATAGTTGCCTTTACCCTATTCAATTTTCAAACAAAGTAATGGTTAACACATAGTCGAATACCTACTCAGGTTCCCAAATTTTACCAATTAAAATAACTCAACACAAATCTCAATAAACAGCATTGTTATGCAAATAAACCCATAGGAGCCTATATACCCAGTCCCTTTACTACTACGCGATATATTTACACATTTCATCTTAATAAAAAATATACACGGTCCCATTTGTGTATGTTCAATGTTCAAAAATAACTAAACTCATCCATTATAACCTTATCAGTCAACTAGTATTTGTATTTTTTATAAAACCAAATAGTATAGTCAAACTATTCATCTACCCATACCTAGGTAACACCAAATAATTATGTAGAAGATCCTAATTCTATATAAAATCTATTGTGGATAATTAGGATTTCATAACCGAGCTTTGAAGTCCAACTTAATTTAAGCCTAGTCAAATAATAATATCATCTTTTAACTGTAATACACATAATTTTGTTAAAGTTCAACTTAATGAATTATATTTATATATATGCATACACATACACAAACATACACTATCACCTATAAGTTTGATAGTCGATTATGGTGTGTGTGTTTGTGTGTGTGTGTGTGTGTGTGTGTGTGTGTGTGTGTGTGTGTGTGTGTGTGTGTGTGTGTGTGTGTGTGTGTGTGTGTGTGTGTGTGTGTGTGTGTGTGTATGTATGTATGTATGTATGTATGTATGCAGTCACAATTAATTTTGTCAATTCATCAAACATGTGTATTTGAATAAATATATGTCTATATATATACTAATATATATGTGAGTATATTTTTATATAAAGTCATAATTAAATGAATATATACTCAGATATATATTTGTGTGTGTGTGTATCATTAAAAAATCCATATTATTAACCCCAAAAGAATGAATTGTTTAATAGTTGAATAAACATACGGACATATCCAATTGAGTTTATTTTTCAAATACCCCATGGAATACATATAACAACCTAGTTCAAGCTAAATATCTCAACCAATTTATATATATATATAGAGAGAGAGAGATTAAAACTTTATTTTGAACAGTGAATATGAATTTACTAAGGAAGGTTTTTATCCCTAACCTTCCCAGGTTACCCTGGGTTGGATATAGGGTTATGTGGAGGCTAAGCCATCCATAGGGCCCTATATACAGCCCACAATAAATTTCAAAAACCATAAACAATAGAATAACCAATAACTCAATAATTTGAAAACCCATTCATAAAATGTATCACACACATAGGTATTTAAATTATAAAACCAACACGATAAATGTATGATTGACAAAGAATGCCAAGTCAAAATCCAAGCCAATTCCTTATTTTTCATCTTCTCCACCTTATAAATTTTCCTCTCAAAAATGTCATGAGTCATGAGCCATCCTCCTTCATAGTCCCACTATTATCCCCTTTATTTATTTTCCATCTTCTATTTTTATTCCACTACTCCATCTTCTTTGGTTGATTAAACTCCTTCAAATTTTTCATACCCAGATAGATTAACTACTCACAATCTACCACCATGTATATGCAATAAAACCCCATAATTTCCTCCCAAAATGATTCTTAACTAAATTCAATGAATGATTAGTTTATCTAATCATTCTTGATGCTTCGAACAATCCCTAATAAATCATATATTACTCCTTTATCAAATTTGCATGGTAATGATCAATCCATCATCGACCACCTTATTTACTTAAGTCAAAAACTTATGTTATATTCCATGGAATACTTTAAACTAGTCATTATATAATATATTCCCCATGTAATGACTAACATAGTGAAATCGTATAACTTTGGCAATGCAACTATGCATAATAAGACTTAGAGTTTATGTTAAATGTTATTCACAACATATATAATAATTACAATGATTTATAAAATCATTTGATAATTAACTTTAATATATCCATTTATATATATGAATATAAATATTTAAAATAATAGTTAATCAAATATAACTCTTTCAAAACAATGTTATTATCTTTTGACTTTATAATGTAATTATCATAACAATAATGTTTGAATGTTATTATCTATATCTTATAGCTCAAAAAGTGATTATGGAATCCATCAAACAATTATAATGTTTTACTATTCATCCAAACATAATAAGGCAATGATATAAGTAAACACAAACAAATTCTTTCATTTATCCAAACAGATGAGCTATGTAAGATCATAAAACATAGTGAAATCACTCAAACAATCAACATGATCATCAACATCAATAAAGATTATATCAAAAAGCATACTAACAATTATCTAAAGAAAAAGTACACAAAACATGCTATTATATCCATATCAAACAATTACAAAACATGATATACTAAGTGGTGTGTGTAAGGTTTTCCAAATTTGCTCTATGTTGACCCTCAACATCTCCATTTAACCACCCTTTTTGATGATACTCTCCCTCTATCACAATCTGAGGGAATAATTTGTCATGTATCCACCTCATTCCAATGAAGGTATTTAGTCTAAAACATCATTATATCCATAAAATAATGTTGTATAATAATTAAACATGATCACAAAGTATAGAATATAAAAGTACGACTAACTTGTATCATCTAATCATGTAAATTAAGCAACATAAATTGTCCCATAATCATCAATGTCATCAAGCTTAATCAAATATTAGTTAATAAACTAATCAACTACATTAAACAAGTTATTTATCTTAGAGAGAAATCAAGATGTGACACTTTTGAGGTGAAAGATGAATCCTAAAAGTCACTCATCTCAAAAGAGAAGTGAACTATATCATGTCATGTATAAAGATAACATAATGTAAAAGCATGTTAATATGTGGAGAGTATGTCATTATAAATGTATACATCATCAAGGCATATATATAAAATGTGGAATGAAAGGGCATATAAGTGTTGGAGAGTTATCATAGTGATGTCATGGTGGTGTCATGGAGGTGTCATTTTGAGTAGATGAAGAACCTTGCTAGTCTATGTGACAATGACAAAGTGTGCAATGTGTTTGTTCTTATATACTTGAAGGATGATTAGTTGATCTTCAGTGTTGACATGGCTAGAGATGTTTAGGGATGAGTATGGAAGTTTGAATATATGCAATGGGTTCTATAATAGGTGATCCATGCTTTGAGAGCTTGTGATCATAAGTAGAATTCATTTGGTTGATCATAGTTCTCATCTAGACACTTTGGGTCCAATGGTAGAAAAGATGAGTAGGCAGTTTGATAATGTCACCATTGGCAGGTGGGAAGGAGTCAAGGGGATATGGTTATATGGTTGTGATCACATTAGTCCCTAGTTTTTTTATACCAAATCTCAAGTAATGCATCAAAGAACAGTTAAAGATATGAGGGTGCAAAGTTGGCTTCTTAGACAGATTTTATTATTTTCCCATACTTAGCCAAATTTGTAGATTGGCTAGAAAGAGCTAAGTAATCATGTTGATGATCTCATTGATTTCATGTGTGGATGATTCAAAAGAAGGTGATCATATGGGTTTGTTCAATTTTTAACCTAGTTTATTTGTGTTAATTTTCTTATCATGTGATGTAGTGCATCAAAAGATATGCTTATGTAAAGTTGGGCTCCCAAGAAGATTGACTATGTTTTCCCATACTTATTGTAGTGTAGTAGAAAGAGCTAAGTGAGAATTTTAATGGTGCTATATCTTGCATATGTGAAGGTCTCAAGTTAATCTGATCATATGAGTTTGTTCAATTTTGAGCAGAGATGGTTTGTACTAAGTTTGAGATCATGCACTAAAGTGAGGCAAAAGTTATGAATGATAAAAGTTGGCCTCTCAAGTAGATTTGGACATGGTTGGCTCTGTGATAAAAAATTATGAGAATGCACTTTAATGGCATTATATCTCACATGTTTAAGAGTTTCAATAGAATTATGTCATATGGTTGGATTCTCCTATGTTAGGATATCTTCTGGTCCAAATTTGATATCTTGTAGATAAGCACAGAAGAAGTTATTAAGGTGCAAAAATGGCTACTCATGCATATTGATAGGGTCCCCATACTTAGTCATTTTTGGAAGTGTTAAAGATCAAGCAAGATCGATGGTGTGTGTTTACTCTAAGGAGTCAGGATGTAGTGAGATGAGGATAGGTGCATGAAGTTTAACATCTAAGCAAAGGTACAAGATAAGGATTCAATGATGAGCAAACATTCATATAGTTTGATCAAAGGTGAACATTGATCATTATTGACCTTGTTGATCCACAAAGATCAATGGAGCATATTAAGTCAACATTTTGAGATCACACAAGATAAGGTAAACGTAACATAAGTCTAACATTTGGCTTTGGTAGTATATACATTAAATATCAAACAAGATCGATGGTGTGAGATTGATCCTGAGATGAGATTCCATGAGATTCAAGAATTATGTTTAAAGGTTAACTGTGACCATTGTTATTCAAATATTTGAATTTTACATAGGACAAACTAGAGCTCTATATTTTGATCATATCTATCAATAGAAGATGAATGTTCTCATGAAGTAAAAATAAAAGTGGTATAAGACTCCATGGTACATCCATTGAACTTGATTTGAAGATCTAGAAGTGTGTGCAGATAAAAATATCTAGCTTCAAAATTGATTGTGTTTGTGTTTGTTCTGCAAATGACCCAAGAAGGATATCCATGCTTGTATTGTTTTTGTTTTGATGTTTCATAATTAATTAGCTATTAAAGAGTTTTTTATACTCTATTAGGTTGATTTATGTGGATTTTTGAGTTGTGATCAATCTATCTTA
The DNA here is from genome assembly GCA_037957365.1 of Torreya grandis. Lineage (NCBI taxonomy): Eukaryota > Viridiplantae > Streptophyta > Pinopsida > Cupressales > Taxaceae > Torreya > Torreya grandis. The sequence goes on along the minus strand of JARHVA010000509.1, from coordinate 3,326,036 downwards.
GGTATGAACAATGGTTAATAAGTTGATTGTATGTTCATTCATGGTGATTATGTGCATAAAGTTAGTGTTTGAGTTGTTTAAGCATATGCAGAGTTGAGTTAAGTTGACTATCGTCATTTAATGATATCCTAGGGGATATAAATAGTGGAACTATGTAATTTGAAGTGGTCTTATGTTCATGTTTTACTCGAGGGTTATCTATATGGGTGAATAGGTCTTCATGAGACTTATAAGAACTACAAGTGCCTTGTTTAAAAGGTGTAGCTACTTAAGGGCGACCCATAGATGCTATGACTAGTCTATGTAGATTATATTGAGCCTTATCTTCATTTGATATATGTATTAAGGGTTAAGACATGCCTAATGGCTGACCAAAATGGTGATTATCAAGTTTGCTCTATGAATAGTAAAACCAAAGATCATGGGTTCTAGATTTTTGTAAGTGAGAGACTAAGGACCAAATTGAGAGAGACTTGAGTGTGTTGGGGAATGAAGGAAGGGTAGAGTACCCTAAGGATGAGTTGAAGAGAAAAATAGATTAAGGACTATTTATATGACTTATTGGTCATAATTATATTGGTAAAATAGTTCTCTTATAGATTGTGTGTGAGCAAAGGTGTAGAGAGATAATTTGAGGTCCATCATCAGGTGTTGTTGACATCAATTCAAAGGTGGAAATGTTTTCATAGGTTTTTTTGTGGTAGCTCAGCATCTAAGGTATTTGTAGCCTCATTACAAAGTAATACTTGATAAAAGGTCTGGTCATTATTATAGCTCAGCTAGATAGGATTAGTATCACCTTATGGGATTAGTGTCTCACTAAATAGGGATTGTAATTCCTTGATTAGTTATAGATGGTCTAAATTGGATCTTGTGTTTATAGGATAGTAGTCCAATTGTAGGTTCTAGTGGGTTTTATTCCCCAAGAGGGTTTCCCACGTATGTCTTGTGTTATGTGATTGATCTTGTATTGTCTCTCTTGCTCATTGCTATGAATATTTTTTATGCTTCATAAATGCTTGTGGTAGTTGATTAAGTTTTTGTAAATATCAAAAGTAAAGTTGGATTATTTGGTCTCATTAATTCACCCCCCTCTCAGTGATTGTACCTCTAATAATTGGTATCAGATCAAGGCTTTTTGGTAGAAGCTTGACATCTTGAAGGTGATCCAAGGTACAAAGGCTAGTTATAATGTGCAAGGTGGTTTCCCTACTAAGCAAACATCGATGTTCAATTGATCCAATTATGCATTTTGGAGTTTTAGGATGAATACCTACATTATGTCCCTAAGGTTTGATGTATGGTAATATGTTATGGATGGTTATACCACTCCTATTATTCCTCCCTAGTGTTGTAAACAAGAAGTGGTTTGAGAGAAACTCTAAGGTAATGAATACCATCACTTGTGGTCTTACAAAAATTGAATTCACCAAAGTAATTCATGTCACATCTACCAAGGAAATATGGGATAAATTGAAAACTATTTTTGAAGGAGATTTAAAGGTTAAACTTGCTAAGTTGTAGACTCATAGAAGGAAATTTGAAAGCCTCAAGATTAATGAAGAAGATAATACGGCATACTTTTTATAGAGAGTTGATGAGATTGTGAATATCATCAGAGGTCTTAGAGAGAATATTGAAGAGACTACTATTTTTTAAAAGGTATTAAGGTCTCTATCCCCCAAGTTTGATCTAAAAGTATCTATTATAGAAGAGAGTCATGACCTTACTCAATTGAAGATGGATCAATTGTGTGGCACCCTTATTGCCTATGAGATGAGGAAGAATGATGACATACCACCAAAGAAGGAAGCTACATTAAAGATAGAGATGAAGCCTAAGAAAAAGTTCCAAGGTAATAAATCCAAAGAGGATGACATATCTAACATTGATGATGATGAACTAATTAATTTGAAACTAGGAAATTTAACACTAGCTCAGGGAAGTATAAGGGTAAACTACCCTTCAAATGTTTCAACTATGGAGAGATAGGACATTTTTATCAAAATTTCCCTCATAATCATGAGAAGAAAGATGATGAATATCATGGTGAAGGACAAGATGAATACAAGAAGACATACAGGAAGAAAGGGTTTAAAAAGTTTTAACAACAAGAATAAATCCTACAAGAACAAGAAGAGTCTTTACACTAAAGAAGTTTGTAGCTCATCAGATGAGAGTGAAGATAGTGATTCTAAATATAATAATGAAGATGATGGTCCTACTGAAGATGAATCCCTATTCATGGCTAAGGAAGGAAGTTGTTCACATCAGAAGGATTCTACTTGGAGTGATTTAGATGATGATGAAGATGAGGTAGATTATGATACTATTTCAATGAATGCTCTTGAAGAACTAAAGATTGAGAAGAACATCAATAAGAATATGAAATCTAAGATCAAGGACTATGAGGATCAATTCAGTGTGCTTGAGGGAATATTGAATGAAGATGCCAAAGAGCATGAATATATGATCAAGCATTTCAGTTGTCAATTGGAAATTTTATCTACAAGACCTAAAAGCTAAAGAAGATGAATGTTCAAGGTATGTTTTTGAAAATTAATCTTTGAGATCTGAGTTAAATAAGACAACTAGTAAGGTAAAGACATTTGTGAGATTTGAAAAAATCTCATGTGATCTAGATAATATTTTGAGTGGTCAAAAGCATGCTAGTGATAGAATTGGTCTCGGATATGAATAAGAACAAAAGAATGTTACTCAAGACAAGATGAAGACTAATGTGAACTAGGATAATCATAATTTGATGATTGATCATCAAACAAGGACTGAAGGTGCTAATAGAGTAAAGACAAATTAGATCAAATATCCAAATGCCATGAGGTATTAAAAATTCAATGGTTAATATTATACATGTAATAAATTTGGTCATAGGGATAGAGACTGCAAGAGACCTATTAAAAATGAATTTACACAGAACTATGATGGGGGTCATCAATCAAAAGGTGTGAATAGAATCAAGTTCTTTAACTATCTTGATGTGGGACACTTTGAAAACCATTATCCACATAAGATTAGACTAGATGAGTCCTCTTCAAAAGGGGGAGGTTGTTTTATTTTTCATAACATAGGACACATTACATATTTTTGTCAAAATATGTTTCTTGTAAAAGGAATGGTGTGTTATAATTGTGAACATAGAGGTCACATTGCTAGGTTTTGCAAGTAAAGGCTTGCAAGATTGAATAGATTTAATCAGTCTCTTAGTGTTTAAGAAATAAGTCAAGTTAACACATGGAAGCCAAAGGTGACAAGTGTGTGTCATGATGAGACTACAAGTCCAAGTAATCTATTTTCTCTGGTGGAAAATGCTTCTAAATTTGAATAGTCCGAAGAGGTCTCATTATCTACTCATGTTGAGAATGAAGAAATCAAGCTCAAAGAGAAGACCAAGTTAATGGTTGAGGCTAGTCCTGAGGTATGTATGGATCCAAGTGAACATCTTGATATTGTTTAACATGTATCTTGTAAATAACATCAGTTGTCTATGCTTAGTAATGAGGTTCTAAACTGTAAGATGGATCCTTCAGATGAAAAGGTATGCAATGAATCTATGTTGTCTCCATTTATTATCAATCCAATTATAGAAGAAAAGGAGAATGTTGTTGTGGTTGAGGCAGTTTTTTATACTAAGACAAAAAAGAAAAGAAGAAGAAGAAGAAAAAGTATCATTTGAGCAATGAAGAGATGGAAGATGAGGATTTGTTTTTGTTTTAGAGCATTAAGGTATAGAAGGTGTCTCTATATATGCTTCTTAAGACACTCCTTTCAAATGGAGAAGAAAGTGTTGTTGGATTATTTTAGTTGGAATGGTCTGTAGGGTTAGATTGAAAGTGCTCAAGATGATTATGCCAATCAGAGAAGGTCTTTTGCTAAGGGGGAGCAATAAGTTCATGAGCCTATTTCAGAGGTTTGTAAAGGAGTTATAGTATAGAGTTAGTTTGGGTGGTTCCAGGTGGATTAATGAGTTTAATTAATTTTAAATAAGTGTTTGGTTCTTATAAATTCTATACATTTATTTTTGGTGAGATCTAGCTATTTTTTAGGTCTAAAATTATATATGTGTCAATTGAAGATTTTTGAGTGCTCTCAGTTTTCTCAATTTCTGGCTTAAGAGCTTGCAGGTCCTAAAATGAGTTATAGGAAGTCAAGGTTTCCAATGGTTTGGAAGCTCAAATATTTGTCTATAAGTGTGTGATGGGTGTCTCCAAGTGTGCAAGAAGTTTCAGAGCTGTGCATTGACCAGAAGGAGGTTTGTTGACCCTGCTTGTTTTGAGATTCAAGGTTTTGGGCTATGCTTGAAAGGAGATATGTCTTATGAGTTAAGGTTTTAGGCTTATTAATTTTTTTAATGAGATAAATGGGTGGTAAAATCAATATTCACATAGTTTTTATGGTTTATGGTTCTCAAATTATTCATTTTTTTATCATTATGGAGGGTTAATTGGCTAGTAGGTTTGTGAAGGAAGTATGTTGCAGAGGATGATCCTAGTGATAAAAATTGGTGTGCTTAAATGGGAATATGAGAGTGATCCAAGTATGAATTTATATATCCTAAATATGTGTCTACTAAAAATTGTGGGCTATGCAAGTTTTAGGTAGGGCTACAAGGAGGCTAAACGAGCCTAGTTTGAAGAAGTGTGTTTTTTGCTCAGTTTCTCCAAAAGATCAAGGTATGAGTATCTAAAGTTATGTTCTCAGGTTGGTTCAATGCATTTTTCCTATTTTTTATAGTTTATATTCAGATTTTGTGGTCATGGAAGTGTCTTATCAAAGAAGGCTAGTAAGCTTGCATGGTGGTTCTTCATGGTGTGTAGAGATCTGAAGATGCTTAGAAGGTACAATTGTTTAGATTTATTAGGGTGATTCCCTCACATATTTTTTTTATGGTTAGTTACATAATATTTTAGTTATTTTGTGTGTTCTTCATTGGTTTCAAAGCTTGATTGAAGAGAGTGTTGGCATGGAGCAAGATGAGGTTGTTAAGATAAGCAAAAGTAGGCTCAAAGTAAGGGGGAGTTTGTATCATATTTCTAAGATGTTCCTTTCCTATTTGGTAGTATTTTTATGTCCTTAAGATCAGTTTGATCCCACTTTATCATTATGTTAAATCGGGAAATTTTTCTTATTGGGGAGAAAGTTCATGTTGTGGGAGTGCTTTGGACAAAGAGTAGATGAGCTATATATTGCTATATTAATGTGTGTTGACATCAATGATAAAGGGGGAGATTTTTGGAGAGTTGTCATATTGATATCATGATGGTGTCATAAATGAGTCCTGTTGAGTAGATGAAGAACCTTAGTATTCTATGTGACAATGACAATGTGTGCAATGTGTTTGTTCTTGTATGCTTGAAGGATGATTGGTTGATCTTTAGTGTTGACATGGCTAGAGATGTTCAGGGATGAATATGGAGGTTTGAACATGTGCAATGGGTCCTATAAGATGTGATCCATGATTTTAGATCTTGTGATCATAAGTATAATTCATTTGGATGATCATAGTTCTCATCTACACACTTTGGGTCCAGTGGTAGAAAAGATGAGTAAGCAGTTTGATGATGTCACCATTGCCAAGTGGGAAGGAGTCAAGGGGAACTAGATCATAAAGTTATGATCAAATTAGTCCCTAGTTATTTTACACCAAATATCAAGTCATAAATTGAAGTGAAATTAAAGATATGAGGGCATAAAGTTTGGATTCTCAGATAGATTTCATTATTTTCCCATACTTAGCCAAATTTGTAGATTGGCTAAAAAGAGCGAGTAATCATGTTGATGAGGTCAGCGATCACACATGTGTATGATTCAGAAGAAGGTGATCATATGGTTTTATTAAATTTTGGACTTATTTTATTTTTGATAATTTCTAGATCATGTGATGAAGCACGTCAATATATATGCTTATGCAAAGTTAGACTCCCAGTCAGATTGATTGTGTTTTCCCATACTTAGCCAATTTTGTAGTGTGGAAAAAAGAGTTGAGTGAGCATTTTTATGGTGATATATCTTACACATGTGAAGGTGTCAATATAATTTAATCATATGGGTTTGTTTAGTTTTGAGTAGAGATGATATGTGCTAAATTTTAATCATTTATTGAAGCACAACCAAAGTTATGGATGATCAAAGTTGGCCTCTCAGGAAGATTTGGACATGGTTGGCTTTGTGATAGAAATTTATGAGAAGGCACTTTAATGGAATTATATATCACATACACAAGATTTTTAGGAGTAGTATGTCATATGGTTAGATTTTCCTATGTGATGAGATCATTTGGTCCAAATTTGAGATCCTACGAGTAAGCACAAAAGAAGTTATTAAGGTGAAAAAATGGATACTTATGCATATTGACAGGGTCCCCATACTTAGTCATTTTTGAAAGTGTTAAAGCTCAAAAAAAATTAATGGTTCATGTTTGCTCCAAGGAGTTAGGATGTAGTGAGATGAGGATAGGTGCATGAAGTTTAACATCTAAATAAAGGCATAGGATAATGATATAATGTTGAGTGGGCATTCATACAGTTTGATCAACATTGAGTGTTGATTATTATTGACCTTATCGATCCATAGAGATTGATGGAGCACATTAAGTCAAGATTTTGAGATGGCACGAGATGAGGCTAAAATAATAGAAGTTTAACATTTGGCTTTGGTAGTATATATATTAAAGATTGGACAAGATGGACGATGTGAGATTGATCCTAAGCTAAGAATCCATGAGATTTGAGCATTGTGTTTGAAGGTTAATTGTGATCATTGCTATTCAAATATTTGAATTTTACACAAGAAAATCTAGATCTCTATATTTAAACCATATCTTTTAATAGAAGACAAATTTGTTCAAGCAGTAAAAATCAAAGTGGTAAAGGACTCCATGGTGCATCCATTAAACCTAATTTGAAGATTTAGAAGTGTGTGTTGACAAAGATATCAATCTTCAAAGTTGACTATGTGTTTGTGTTTATTTTATAAGTGACCCAAGAAGGATATTCATGCCTGTATTATTGTTATTTTGATGTCTCACAATCAATTAGATATTAGAGAGTGTTGTAGACTCCATGAGGATACTCTATGTGGATTTTGAAGGTGTGATTAATCTACTTTGGGTATGAACAATGCTTAATAAGTTGATTCTATGTTCATTCATGGTGACTGTGTGCATAAGGTCAGTATTTGAATTGTTTTAGCATATGCAAGGGTGAGGTAAGTTGACTATGATCAGTTAAGGATGTCTTAGGGGACATAAGGAGTGGACCTATGTAATTATAAGTGGTCTTGTGCTCGTGTTTTGCTTGAGGATGAGCTATATGGGTGAATAGGTCTCCATGAGACCTATAAGAGCTACAAGTGCCTTGATTAAAAGGTGTAGCTACTTAACGGTGACCCATAGATGTTATTTCCAACCTATGTATATTTTATTGAGCCTTATCTTCATTTGATAGATGTCTTAAGGTTTAAGACATGCCTAATGGCCAACCAAGATGGTGATTATCAAGTCTGCTCTATAAATAGTAGAACCAAAGATCATGGGTTCTATATTTTTGTAAGTGATAGACTAAGGAGTGAATTGAGAGAGACGTGTGTGTGTTGGGGAGATAAAGAAGGTTATAACTTGTTGGTCATTTCTTTGAGGATGAGTTAAAGAGTAGAACAAATTAAGGACTATTTGTATAACTTGTTGGTCATAATTATGATGGTATAGAGTGCTCTTGTACATTGATTATGAGTGAAGGTGAAGAGAGATAATTTGAGTTGAATTGTAGAAGAATTCATTGTGTGAGAAGAACAGTACATCATTAAGTGTTGTTGACATCAGTTCAAAGGTGGAAGTGTTTTCATAGGTGTTGTTATGGTAGCTCAACATCTAAGGTGGTTGTAGCTTCCTTGTAAGGTAATACTTGTTAAAAGGTCTAGTTGTTATTATAGCTTAGCTAGACAAGTGTAGTAGCACCTTATGGGATTGGTGTCCCACTAAATAGGGATTGTAGTTCCTTGATCATTTTTAGCTAGTCTAAATTGGATCTTGTATTTATAGGACATTAGTCCAATTATAGGTTCTAGTGGGTTTTATTCCCTAGGAGGGTTTCCCATGTACGTCTTGTGTTATGTGATTGATCTTGCATTATCTCTCTTGCTCATTTCTATGAATGTTGTTTATGCTTCATGAATGTTTGTGGTATCTAGTTAAGTTTTTGTAAAGATTAGAATTGAATTTTTATTATTCGGGCTCACTAATTCACCCCCCAGTGATTGTACCTCTAATAACAAGTGGTATGTCAAGATAAATGTATCTATGAAGCATGTAATAGTAATTGTCACTAAAGAATAAAACTCAATAAGGAAGTTCTAAATATAAATCATGGAAAATACATAAAGGGGAGGTGTATAATATGGATCATAACCCCTAAAAACATAGTAATCACATAAGATCAACATGAAATCTCACATAATACCATATAAAATCACACATTAGGTCAAGGATTCATATATAAGGGACATAAATATGTCACTAACAAACAAGGCTAAGGAGCCAGAGAAAAGGGGCACAAATGTTTGAATAAATAAGGATAAAGAGCCAAAAATAAGGCCAAAGTGCCACGCAAAATAGACAATAATAATTAGCCTATTATGAAAATGTAACTGCATCAATGAAGCATAGCATAAAATATGTGAAAACTAGTCTATACTATCTATATAAGTTAGTATCAAAGCATAATAAATAACATATCCATGTAGCACTATGTAAGAAATAAGTAGCTAGCAAGGTATGTGTAATCAACATGTGTATGTCAACATGGTAAAGAGGTCATATAAATATATACTTATGATAATGTAACCTATGGAAGTAGATACCCTTAGCATTGGCATGGCCTCTATGTATAAGAAAGTCCCAACATATACATGTCCATGTATGATATACATGTCTTGAATTATAGTCATATGCCTTGTGAAATTCATGTATGTATGAAAATATTATGCCATCTACCAAACACATGATAAATAATAAATGTAAACAATATAATCTAGCAAATCATGTAATGCTTAGGTCATGATTTTTTTATTTTTTGAATATTTGAATGTTTTTATAATTTTAAATTTATATTGATACCAAAAATCAAGACCAAGTAGTAAGGCTTCAAAAATAGATGAATGTAAGGGATCCAAACAATCCATAATATGTGTTAAGGCATAGTACGCACTAGATGTGATAACATGTCTATGTGGATGAAGTGAAATCAAGCACTATTTCCCCACTATATGTGTGCATCATAGTAATGTATCTTAATAACATATATAGAGATAAGGATGTGCATGCCTTTAGTGGGCAATAATTATCATTTTCTCATGTGATATGTATGTATAGATGTTTATGATCATGTAAGCTCAATGGAAGCCATAAAAAGATGTATAAGTAGTCAATATGTAAGAGTGAGTAAGTATAATGCCACAAAGGATGTGCACTAGAATCACTATAGGATAAGTATAATGGATGTTTGGATCGAAAAGAATAATCAAAATGCAAGGGCAAAATGAAAACAAAGCTAAGGGATAAAAGAATTGTCTATGAAATATCATATGTACACTTTTGTTTTCATATGTGCACATGTGTCAAAACAAAAGAATAGATGGAACATGTAGTCAAGAAAACATGAAGAAGCTATATTTTAACTAATTGGGGTATCTTCATATGGGTCTAGAATCAATTACTATAAACTTAATCCATTGTGAAACTATATCAACCTTATTTTTTTCATGGTTGGTTGGTGATTAGGTTACTATAATCATGCCTTGATTTTTAATATCTGGTTGTAATTCCCAAAATTATATGTATGGTGTCCATGCATTCTATTATAAGCATAATAGTCTATGGATTTATTTATGGTATGTGCAAGAGGCAAAGTGATTAACTTGTTTCAAAACATAGCTCATAGAAAATTATTTGGATTATGATAAACATTGTGTAAATTATTTTCAAATCATTAATTGTAGGTGTATTTTATTGTGGATTCTGTGCCTAGGAGGAAAGATTTTTATAACCAAAATTTTGTAGTGGGAAAGCAAAGGTGCAATTAACAGTAGCATGCTTAGGTTTGTAAACATGTGTAATATTTTCCTTGAGTGATGTAACCCTTAGACATAAAGCTTTAATTTTATTTTTTTGTTGTTGTGAACTACTAATAGATTAAGTGTTTGTACTATGATTATGTTGATTAACTTGAACTATGGCCTTTCCTTTATCCTTTGTAGAACATTCTTGAGTAGAAAGCTTAACATTATTTATATATGAATTATCCTATACTCCCTTAAAAAATAGGTGTGAACATGTTATGAGACAGGTACTCATCTATATTAATAAGACTTGAAATTATTCTTACACAATTTCCCATCTATTGTATCTTACATATCATCATCATCACTATCATTCCAATTTGTAACTATGAAATTAGGATCTTCGAAATTAACCAAAAGAGGGGAGATCTAAGATTCTCTCTTCTTTGTTTATAGTAAATTGAAATACTTTATGTGTATCTTATTTAATACACATAACTAGTGATTTATCTTATTTCTTTACGTTGTTTCACCCACCTTATATGTGTACCTTTGATCCGATGGGATGGGTTGAGACAATAATATTATGGAACAATCCCCAAAATGTGTTTGATTCTAATTAGTGGATTATGTCATTTTATGATATCTAAAGGTATTTTCATCTACTATAAATGGATATGAATAACCATCATGTATGAACTTTATACATCTATACAATTCAAATGGTACCACTTCTATGGCATGTATCTAAAGTCATACGTAAAATTAGATTGTAATGTAAATGAGCATGCATGACCTAAAATGATGTGGAAACCATCTTGGGTCCCAACCTTATATCCAATGATATTTTCCCAAATATCTTATGTGGGGTATGATCAAATCCTTTCATGGTTTGATCTAAATTCTAAATATCATCCATACTTATACCCAATTGTTATAATAAATTATTGTTGCAAATATTCAATCTTGAACCATTAACAATCAATACACATTTGACACCTTTGGTTTGAACTTTAATTTGGATGAATGGAAAAATTTTTTGATCTATAATTTTATTAGAATATAAGTCTTCCTTCTCAAAAGTAATGAATTTTTATATATCTTTTAATGTATTCATGATAGATGAAAATGATGTTAATTATGTGTTACTTGGGAAAGTTGTCTCATGCACTATTATATGTAAGACATCCTTGTAAGTAGTTAAAAATTTCAATAGCTCAGGGACAAAAATATTAGCATGGGTATTTTATAGTTGATCAATTATGTCATACCCTTTGGTTTGATTAGATTGTCTTGTGGGAGGTGGATGGGGTTGAGGAGAAACATGTTGACTATCTCTATTATGTGGTACCTTACCTTACCTAGTATTGACAACATGTACTTGTAGATCCTAATATAAATCATGGGAAGTAATGGGGGTGGGATGGTAGCTTGTAAAACATTGAGATATAGGAGGTGAATGAATAAAATGAGTCATACTTACCCACTAGTGCCTAGTGGTGATAGATAAAAACTTGAATTGGATATTACAACAATATGATTAAAAGGATGCAAAAAATTATTCATTATTTATTTGATCCTTATTAGTAACTTTAGGTTGAATCCAACCAATTAGAACAACATGTCATTTTTTAAACCCATATGCACTTTGTAATGTGAGGGAGAATAAAAAATTAGGTCTAAAAATATAACCCTAAGGTAGAGATATAAAAACCCTATAAATAAGGATGTAACTCTAAGCGTAACCTATGGTTTGGAAATGTTCCAGCAACATACATGTTCACCAATATGTTTACCATATTTTTGGACTAGTGTGAATCACAATAGGTTAAAATATATAAATTAATTATATTGTAATATATGACAATCAAACATAAATCTAAATTTAAATATTGAAATTTATTTGATAATTAGATTTTTATTTATTTATGGAAAGTACTAAGGAGATCCATATACTTAGTTTTATTATTTGAATAATTGATTGAGATTATGTTTTGACTATATAAATATATTGTAATTAGGCATGTGATTCATCCAGATTTAGAACTATGCATCTATGCATGTAGGGTTGGTATCATTAGGCCTAGGTAGGAACATCAATGCTAGTTATTGGGGTTAACATTAATGTCTTGGGAAAGTTTGTCTCTCTATGAAAGTAAAGTACAGTGCATCTATTTGATATGTCTTTATTTGTGTGATTTGTGACCTTCAACTACATTTACAACTCCAAAAATTAAGTTCATTTTCTTTGAAACCCTAGTTCCACTTTTGAATGATTAAAACCTATAAAAATTAAGTGTAATTGGGTTGAGCTGACCCCAATCACCCCCATTGATGATTAACCACTACCTATGTATCCAATACTCTGAAGAGAGAATTCAATCCACACCATTATTCCCTTTAAAGTGAATGTGCAATTGTTCTCCTTTGTTATATGAATGCACCTAGAATTATGGATTTGATCTTTAAAAAATTGGAATTTGACTTGGGTTGATGTGTTTCAAACATCATTAATGACTATTTCTAGTGATTGATATGAAATTTGGGAAGAGTAGGACATATTTTTCTTAATGTGTAATAGTGAATTTGATGATTGCTTGAGAATTTCATATTGTGAATAATTTAACCTTGATTTGTATTTACATGTGCTTAATTAGGTCATTTCCTATGCCACCAACATGCAAGGTTAATGGGCCAACCTATAAGAAGGGTTTAATTTTGAAAAATAGTTATTTTTAGGTGAAATTTAATAATGTTAGTCTTTGGATAATAATGTCAACATTATTTTCTAAGCTTGATGCTATTTTCTAGGAGACGAAAATGACAACAGAGTATTATGAGAGTGTTTGCTAGGTTATTTCATTGATTTATCATGTAATGAAATGTTCTTATAGGTGGACGATAACAGCTTAGAATGAATTAGGCTTATAACTAGCATGTAAATGTGTGAGAATAACAAGTGAGAACTATTTAGAGATGCACATGTCATATAGGATAAGTGTAAGACATGATTGACATTGTTAAGTGTTAAATACTAGATTTTAGTGTTTACAATAGATAATTTATAATAATGAAGCACAACAACACGATGCCCTGATATATGCACAGTAGTGTTTAATCTTTTTTTTTTTTTTTTTTTTTGTGTGTTTTGGTTTTAGGGTTAAATTGTAGAATAGCCCATACACAAGGATGGATAAATACTATTATAGAGAAGGCCAATTAATTGAAAACTCATATAAATGACAAATTATAAGTTAAAATCTTGAGTTATAGTAAATATATAAAGTACATTCAAAATAATAGTTTGATTGCATAAACATGAAGAAGAGATAATACTTAGCTTATCTACAAATACACAGGCAGATCTGAGAAGTATAGAGATGGAAACAAGTAGGGACAAGATCAAGATATAGTCATCAGATTTTGAAAATATTATTTTTGGAGGCCTAAAAACTTGTGTCAAACTTAGGATAGTTACGTTGACACATGTGTCTTATTCCCAATGGAATTGTCTAGTATGAAATATTCATTATTTTATGATGTGACCACCTGGAGCCTTCTAGGTTTTCTATCACCTTTATGCTTATATGTTTTATTCAAGCACATAAGTTATCAATGATTTTTTATAGATCAAACCTAACTCTTTACCCTAAGTTTTTATGCCTTGCCAAAAATGGGTTAGTGAGTTCACAATGTCGAGCTAACCTCAATGACCCCTCTATCAATGGGAATTGTCTACATATTAAATACTCTAAGAATGGCCTCAGACATATGTATTTCTCCCTTAGGTGTTGACTATGTGTACATAAGGGTGAAATATACTATATGTAAGGTTATGCATTGATATAGCTTGTAACTTGACAAATACTGCTCATGGGTTGTTCTTTGAGTGCTTCAGACTTGTAATGTGACTGCTCATATGACTAATATGAAAATAGGGAAGAATAAGGAAGTATAACTCAATTGTGTAAATCATTGATTGAGAATGAATAGGTGCTTGCTTGGTATTTGCTACATGAATAATGATTAGGCTTAGATTTGTATTTATACCACACCTTTTGAAAATATCTCAAAAAAGGGTTAAATAAAATAAATGGTCTGACCCATAGGATTTAAAACATTTTCAAATTAGATGAGTTTTGAGGACTAGACACTTGATAATAATATGGACACTTGCATCGATGCAAGTGTTCCTCTGTGGGATGTAAGTGTCTGGCAAGTTATGAAGCAACTGAGGATATAAAATTGAGAGTGAAGGATATGTGTCAAGTTTTAAGCTTTTTGTGTAGTGAAAGATATATGGGTCATCATAAATGATAGGTTCAGACCCTAAGATAAGTGATTAGGCATAATGAGATGATGAATGAAAGCCTTTCGATAGTGAGGAGGTCTAGAACTAAAGGTTAGAGCTATATGCAAGGTTAAGATGTTATATAAATTATATTTTAATATCTAAATTTAGCCCTCCTTTAATCCAGTAATGTATAAATATGAAATTACTAGGCTAAAGGAAATAAACATGTATTTGGGTGTGTATAACACACCTTACCTTTATTTGAACCAATTTGAGTCTTTTATTGGTGTATGACATATAACCAAGAACATGTTATAGTATAAATCAGTGCATACAATCTATAATTTGACATAATTAAAATGCTTGAAAATAAAGAGAGTAAGGAAGAAGTAGACCAATGTCTCGATGCAACCATGTTACCCCTTGATACTTTGAATTTGTAAACATGCTTCTTTATGAATCATTGGAGTTGAGAGATTTAAAATTGAACCTTTTAGATTTGAAGAGGGAGTTTGGAAGGTAATTATACCCCTTATTTGGTGCAAGGTGAGTTGTGGCATGGCCATTAAGATCATTAAATCTCAATCACACAACTCAAGTAACAATACAATAAAAGCCAAGTTAAGTGGTATAACCAACTCAACCTACAAAATCAAGTAGTGTTAAATTATTGAGGGTATTAAATCTCAACCACACTACTCAAGGGAGTCAACTATTATAAATAGATAAAGGCTCAAAATAGTGTTTCCTGGTGAAAATGATGTTTTTTGGTAAAGTATTGGTGATCCTTGGTAAATAGTTTGAACATGTATTTGCAATGTTTCATGTACTTGCATGGAATATGCACCTTTAATGTGTCTCAAGCTAAATTATTTGTCAAAATGTAACATGTACTCTAAAATTATGTATAATATCTAGTACAATTTTGAAAAATGCTTTCCCAAATCTATAAAAATCAATGCAATGTATTAGATTTTTACCCAAGTGTCTATCTAAATATTGTAAACTATAAAGAAACACTAGAAACTTTGAGAATTTTATAAGTGTGGATCTCATGTCTCTATGACATGCCCCCACTAATGTGCCCCGCTTTTGAGGTGAAGGAAATGGAATCAATGAGTTACTTTACCTCCAAAGGACAAGATAAATATATAATATGTGTATGAATCATGTAGCATATAAAAATAGCATATCTAAGTAGATATATCAATGGAAATTATAATATGTGATCACTACAAGCTCTAAGATGCATGATATGTATCACGGCAATGTCTATAAATTAATACTTCAAGCCCATAAAATAATCAAGTAAACATACAAGAGCACTCAATGCCATGAAAAAGGTGTCTAAAGAGACTGTGAAAAAGGGGCATATTCAAATGTCATACACTCAAATAAATGACATATTTAAATGTCTATATAACAAAATAAAGCAACATACAATGGCACATGGGCCAAAAATCAAGGAAAAAATTCAAATGTTCCACAAGCAAGACAATAACAAACAAGAAAAATACACTCAAGGAAGTGGCCATATGAATAAATGAAGTATAAGCAATCAATGCAAGCATATCATACTAGTCCCTGCATATATGTGTTAGAAAAAAAGTCATGTAACATAACATATCAAGTACACTATAAAAGATGTAAACATGAGTATAAACATGTATAAATTTTAGTATATAAGCTCAACATGATAATGTATAAATGGTCATAAAATAATGTAATTTATATTAATCATGATCAATGAATCATATGCCCCCAACGTGATGTATTATGTAGGAAGAGAAAAGGTCCAACATTTGTATGTACTAGTATCATGGGTTTGGTGTATGCCAGGATCACACTCAAGTACACATGAAACATATATGTGTATAGAAAAGAAATGATATGTTATCTACTAGCATAAAGAAAATAACATAGATGCTAACGAACTAGTAAACATGTGAATGATGAATATATTTTTATTTTTTAATGTATTTGAATGTTTTTATATTTTCTTAGAATTTTTTATTTTTTTGAATTTTTAGAAATGAAAAATATATAACTTATGATCCCATATAAGGGATGTTCATAGGTAGCTCCAAACTCAAACATCAAATTGGTGATACTGCTAAGGAGCATGTATATTTGTCTTTTCTAGAACTATAGAATCCATGGTCATTTATGATTATCTCATAGGGCTCTGTGGTCATGAAGAAGTAATATATAGAGTATGGGTTCATTAAACCCATTGTTTAGTGATATGTGGTTTCCTCGATGCAATTGTAATTAGAACATGTTTATATCTCTTAGCAACTAGGTAGACCATATAGGTGTAGATGAAGATCTATAAAATCCACTATGTATCTCTAGTGAAATAGTCTATAAAGTATGGGATGCCTAGGAAAATGGATTGCCTATTGCTTACCATTTCATGGATGATTAAAATTAATAAGTTGTATAATTAGTTGTATTATAATAACCTTCTATTGTTCAAGTGGATGTTCATATGGAATTCCAGAAACTGTGACTACCCTATTGGTGTGAATGTATTTAATACACTCATGTAATGTGGAAGGTGTTCTGAAGATTTTATGTATCCAAGGTTGTCCCAATAATATATCAAAGAATATTTTATATGGTATAACTAAAAATTTAGTAACCACATGTGTTAGACCAACTTGTAAAGGTAATCAATGTCACCATTAGCGTGTTGTGATGCCCAATCAAATGATCTGATTGTTTTGGTCAAAACTTATAAATCATTATGTGTATGTCCTAAATATGTAAGTAATGTCATGGTACATATTTATCACTAGCATCGTTATCGATCATAACACTATGTATAGACTAATGATCAAAGTATACTTGAATAAATAATGAATGAAGATCTGAGTCATCATCCAAAATTTCACTATCATCAACTATAATATAGGGTCTCTAAACCATAGGAGGTGTTGTGTGTAGACATCCAATTCCTAACACCATTTGTGTTAAAATTGTCAATCTTACTCGAATTTCACTCAAATGCACATTTTAGGTCAAAATCTATAAAACACCCTAAATGATTTGAATTTGTCACTTACAAGTACCAGTTTAGGTCAAAGTATCCCTAAATAAGGCAATGCATTTTATGGGCCAACTAACTTTGATTAGATCATTTAAATTCAAAATGATGATTTTGCCTTTTGTGCTCTGGATCACTCTTTTCTTCTAATTCATTAGTACCATATCATGTACCTTCGTTATTTGGTGTCGGTAACATCCTAAATGAGAATAAAGCTCCAACGCATCTAACATCACCTTCCAGTTCTTCTCTAGTTAGATTACAACATAGTAATATGACTTTCTGACCATTTTGATTAATTGAGGGCCAATTTTCAAATATTTGCACAAATTTTGATTAACCTTGTTTAAGGCTAATTAATCCAAATCAAGAGCTTAAGTGGATTTTCCATGAGAGTTGTTGAATATTTCTTTTTGAAAATTGATTCCTATTAACTACATCATCAGGTGACATCATTTCTTGGGAAGACATCTCTAGGCCATAAATGCCACAAATATCAAGATTATGGGTAACCCATGCCTAGTTAATACCTCCCATGCCTCTTTAATGTTTATTTATCTTGATGATATTTATGAGTTTAATTCCAAATATTAGGATAATCCATGGCCACAGATCTCAATCTTGAGATGGATGGTCATGGTTGATCCTGACCAATCTCAAAAAGCTATAAATAGAGAGGCCATGGATGTGAATTTTAAGTTATTTTAGTGCAAGGTTATTATGCTCAAATATCTTCAAAGCTTACATATTGTAAAGTTATAATGTTAAATTATTTTCACAAGGTTTTGCATTTGATCATAAATTTTTTTTGCAAGCTTCATTGATAGGCTAGTTTAGTGATTTGGAATCATGAGCCTAGTTTTTATGGAGTGTTCTTGAGGCATTGGAGGAGCTTACCACCATTGTTGACAAAGACAAGGATTCTTGATCAAGGGAGAACATGTTTTTGAGCCACATGGGTATGGTGAATCCATTTGGAAAGGTAATATGGTGTTGCTTTTTTTCATTTGTTTCTTTCTATCTTTTGTAATTCCCATAGGAATAGATAGGCTTAGTTAGTTAGTTCTTTATGAATGTTTCATTATTTATGGACTAATGCTTGACTAACTTGCTTTGTAATCCTCTCTACATTCCTAACATGCCCGGTGAGACAAGATGCATCTCACACCTAAAGAAGATCACTTTGCAACTCTAAAATATCCATTTGGACCCTTAAAAATCATGCAAATTGATTTTATAACTTTATTTTTGTCATTTTTGTTTACCATAGTTTTACATAGTAACCAATGTCAGCAAAAATACCGACATCAATTACCTGGCTTAATCGATGCCAATTAGTAAAATTGACATCAGTTAGATCTCAATTAGATAAAGTAACCATCGTCAGTTGTAATAACTAATGTTGATCACTGTGTTTTTCTTAAAACATAGACTCGAGAGCTATTTTTCCAAAGTTCCTTATTTCAAGCTAAAAAGAGCTTCAAAGCTAAAGGACATGTTAACATTTTTTTTGTAGGACCAAGTTTGATATTTATTCAAAACATTGTTTAAATCACCTTTGCATGATTAACAATCAATTAGGAACTTTGTTTTGGTGTTTAATAAAGAATTTAGATGTTTTGGTGAATGTTTTCAAAGTTTGCAACTAAGACCAAGGGGTCAAATGAACACCACCAAATATTTCATTTTGGGTTTAAAATTGAACACACTTGTCAATTCTTATTTGTAATAGTTGTTTACTTAGGTTTTGTTTGGAAAAAAGAGGAATGTTGTGTGTATTCTCTTCCATTTGTCCCCTTTAGGGAACCCTTGGAATTAAAAGTGCCATTCCTATTGCAAATAGCCTAGTCCAAGGCTTAGAAATAATGTCACCTAAAGACTCCCCAAAAACTCGTCGAAGTTTGGGTGATCTTGAAAATGACCCTAAAGTCTTTCTATTTTATGATTTATTTATTTTCATGCAAACTTGGCTTGTGATGTGGATGTCATTACCTCCCATGAGTTCTTTAGGGAAGCTTGGACTCAGGGTTTCACCCCCTGACATTGACTTCATTTGACTCCTTTGGAGTTGCACATGGGATGTATTTGCATTTGGACATTGCACTACACTGAGCGAACAGCAAGATATAGTGGTTGTAAAAAGGACTAGATGTTTTTAAAACTAGCCAATGCTATGGTCACCCAAATTTTCATGCTTGTCTTTTACATCATTTTACGTGAAAGTCATTGTGTAATTGATTCCTCTAGAATGATTGAAACCTTGTTATTTTAGTAGACCCCACTTTGCCATACCTTATCATTTTAGACTTAAGACGTTTGTTTTTTATCATTAGCTTACTTCGTCTTGATTTGTGTCTAAAATTTCTTGTTAACTCAATGAACTTAACCAAAACATATTGTGTTCAATATTCTTGAGCAGCGAGAGGTGTTACGCTGTCCAAATGGAAAATTCATATTTTCCTTGTTCAAATTGTTATCAAAAGCTTTATGTCATGTCATCCACTTTGGCACAGTCATGCTACCCAATTGAGTCTAGATATTTTACCCAATTTGTTTAAATCTTTCATTTATAATCCACATTCAAAATTGAACCTTTCTAAGTTCTAAGAGTTGGTGTGTCAAGGTGAGTTAGCCATTTGTGCACTAAGCTTGTTTTAACTTGGGTTCAATTTTTCATTTGGATTGAAGGTCATTTATTAAGACTCAAAATCACATTATCATCTTGGTGGACTCAGGTCATCTTGTGTATCACTCATGCTTTGAGTCCTATAATATATTTTATCCTACTAAAATCATGTGGTGACATTGTGCCGCCTATTTGGTCCTAGCTTTATACTTAGTGATTTGCGTATGTTTTTACATCTTGAGTTGCTTAGTTCATTTTGAATTCTTCATAATCTAGAGAGATTTCCTCTAAACTTCTAGCATCAACTTGTCAAAAGTTGAAGCTATCTTTTACAGTGAGGGTGTATCACAAAGATCTAGGCTTTGGTGTACTAGTTTTCACCTTGGGTCTTTGAGTTACCTTACTCTCTTCTAAATTATATGATTTTAACTTAACCAAAGGTTGAGTAAACTCATGAACCAAATCTTCTAAATTATGTATGGTTTCAAATCACCATTCTTTATAGTCTTATTGATACCTTGGTTATTTGTTTAAAGAGAGATCCAAAGCATACTTTGATTAGTTGATGAACATTCGTCCAAATTTAGTTAAACACATAGAACAATTCTTTTTAGACATGACTCAAAGGTTCACTCGTAGTGGGACCTCTTATGGTCTTAGTTATGAAGGTGAGCAATTTTATGATGGTCAAGATAACCCCATTTTTTTTTATGATATCCCTACAATAGTAGGATCTAAAGATGATTACAAGGGATATCAACCCCAAGAAGATCAAGATGAATCCCTTCTTAGATTGATAGAATCAGGTGCTAGACTACCCTCTGATTTTCCTATAGAACAATTACATACCTTAGTTAGAGAAGGAGAACAATGATGGCAAGAGCAAGATTTTGCACAAATAAACATACCTTCTTCCTCTAACAAAGGAAAAGAATACAAATAGAGTCAAAACCCATAAATCCAGATCTTCTAGTTAAAATCAAGATAATAAGTCAATGATATGTAGATCAACTTGTCACAGACTTAACTGACTCCCTAGTTGCCACTTTAATTCACAATAATGTTTTGAAAGAACAAGGAAATGTGGTTGAAAGTACGTGACAAATATTGGATGAGGACATTACCATAGTAGATCAAGGTAATCTAAATGAATAATTAAAGTCACAAGAGACCTTACAAAGTGTTCTATTTGATATGGAACATACATTCTTCAATCATCAAGAACCTCTTATTACTTTACAAACTCAGAAACCCAAACATTCAATTCGAATAGAGGAAATCCCTTAAGATAATTTTGCTAGTTCTTTTCAACCAACACTAAGATTGGTAAATAAACATAGAAATTTCCAAAATCAACAAAGTGAAAAATAGCCAAATTCAAGGAATGTTTTACAATCAAAGAATCAAAAGTCTATATTCTCAACTCAAGCAGCAAATAAAAACCAAATCATGGATCGAAAGGAATATGCTCCTTATAGATCCACACAAAACCAAGGGAACATTCCACCCCAATAGCATCTTATCCAATCCATAAATGTACCAAACATGCAAGAATGGAATTCTATGAATGAAATTGTCTAAAGATTGGAGATGAATAATAGGGTCAAAAAGTACAAATTTGATGAGATATGCCTGTATCCATTTGACTTATCTATTCTCTAAAACCCCTTTCCACCTCATTTTGAGGCACCTAAATTTGAAAAATACAAAGGGAAAGGAGATCCATGTGAACACATATAGGCATTCTTCATCTTATGTAAAGAGGTTGCTTATAGTAGTGAGTACTTACTATGACTATTATCATGAATTTTAGCGAGACAAGATCTTGATTTGCTACTTAAACTACCCAAGGGATCAGTTGCAGATTAGAATGACTTATTAAAAAAAAATGTTAACCATTTCTCATATAACATAGAACATGAATTGACCATTGTTGACTTATGCAAAGCCAAGAAACATGATGGTGAAAGTTTCATTGCATATCTTCAAAGGTAGAGAGCATTGGTAGGCCACTTTCAACACAATTTACCAAACAAATTGTAGGTTGATATCTTTGCACAGAATTTTCATCTTGAAGTTGTGCATAATCTATGATTAGCTTGTGCTAACTCATTTGAAGAAATTATTGACAAAGGAGTGAATATTGAGAAGGCTCTTATTGCTAAAGGCCTTGTTAAGATTTTTTCCCAAGGATAAGTGTCTAATTAGACTAAATCACTAGCTCCTCAAATAGTTATTCAGGATAAACCTAATGGCTTTAGCAAAAATAAGAACATGGTTAGAAATGGGGTGATAGAAACAAGACATGTACAAATTATATAGGCTATGCCTCTTTTAAATGTACAAAAAACTCCCTCAAATCCATTACCTACTTTACAAAGACAACCTCCATGAAGGACATTTCATAACAATTTTAGAGTCTTTAGCAAGGTAGGAGAATAGCTTGAAATAGTGTTACAAAAGCTCATTATAGCTAATTTAATTATATGGCTAGTATCAAGGTCATTTCTTCAAGATCAGCCAAAACTAGACTGGTACAAATAAAATGAATGGTGTAACTTTCATCATGTCATTGGTCATGGTGCATCTCATTATGTTCAATTACAATATATTATTGAGGACTTTATTGAATGTGGTGAACTAGAAATTAAGTTAGCCCCTAATCAGGACACAGATCAAGATATGGGAATCTACAAAGACCCCTTTCCTTGACATGATCCACCACCATCAAAGAATAATCAAAATGGTCATAATCAAGTATATAAGTAGAATCAAAACCAACAATAAGATCAGAATCGTAATGAGCATAATCGAGATCACAATGCCCACACTAATAATGTGGCTTATAATAATGTACCTTATGACTATAATAACATTGTGGGATACATTTTTACAAACCACATTACCATTGTTATTATGAAGCTATGTGACCAATCTCATGTTCCTCACAACATGAGACCCATCATTATAGGGTCAACACCCTCTCCCCCTAGTAATACCATATCGGGTTCCCATCATCATGTTGTTACTCTATTTTCATGGGTTACTAATCCTAAATAGTAGTACCTTTCTTATAAAGGCTCCTCACTAACCCAAAATTATAGCAATATAATTAGTCACTCATGAATCACCATCCAAGGCCATTTGCCTTCCTCTTCTAATTATAATAACTCCTTGCCACTTCTAGGTTGTGCAGTCGCAACTAGATACTCGTAAGTTACCATTCAGGGCCCTTCACCCACTTCTTTCCATAAACCCAATGATAACATTATGACAATGGTTAAAAATCTAAATATTATCCCAACAAAGACTAAACTAGTTCAATCCACAGTGTAAAGGCCTTATAGTCTAACAAATCAATTAGATAAAACCCATGCACAAATTTCCATATTAGAACACTTATAGATATTTGATGTTCATAGAACAATTTTCAACAAACTTTTACAAGAGTCTATTGTGCCTAATTATATAAACCTTGATCAGTTCCAGAACCTGGTTGGATAATTGTCTTCATTTTAGCAAATCACATTTGATCAAAAGGACATGTCCACCCTTGGCCTAAACCACAATAACCCACTATACATTGAAATAATCATTGTGGATCACAAGATCAAGTGGGTTCTTATAGATAATGGTTCAAGGTTAAACATCATAAAACTTAAATTGGTGTGATAATTGGGTTACATGGATAAAGACATTCAACCAAAAACTATTACAATCAAGGCTTATGACAACGCTGAGAGGGAGTTATCTGGTATAATTTGGTTGCCAGTCATGGTTAGGTCTATTTCTCATCACACATTATTACATATTTTGGAAATTGAGATTCCTTATAACATACTTCTTGGTCATCCTTAGATCTATGAAGTACAGTTAGTTCCATCTACTCTTCACCAATTCCTTAAGTTTCCCCATAATGGGATCAAGGTTATTATTCCCACTGATCAACAAACATACCAATACTGTAAACATCTTGAAACAAAGTGTCATAATTATAACAATTTCCCAAGTTCTAAATTCATTACAAAGAATAATAAATCCATCATTTCTCATCCATATCCATCTAATTATATAGACCCTGGTGATCTAGCCTCCACTTTGGCTAATCCATTTCTTACAGCTCTGGCCAAGCAGGTTATTATTAAAGATGTTGGCATTTCCACATACCATCTAAAGGATGTCCTTCATATGAACAATTACCAAAATCCCCTAAAACATTTGGTAAGCCTAAAAATTCCTAGACTCCTAATAGACTCGATCAAATTTGGCAACCAAAAAAGAAGCAACCAAAACCTCCTATGGTTTTTGTACCTACAATTACACCAAGGAAAGATCAAGAGGATTTTACTGAGGGAGATTGGTTGTATTCTGAAGGCCTCATCGATTGTTTTTAGAATCTAAAGTATCCTATCCCTAATAGGATAATGGATCATCTTGACTATACAGGGAAAGGCCTTGGCCCATAGGCATAAGGAATTTTAGAACCCTTATCAGCCAGAGTTGTCAATTAGAATCATGGTCTTGGATTTAAACCAGTAGAAGATGACCTCATAACATTTAGTAGTGACTCTTTTGAAGTGACTAGTAATGAGACTCCTAACAATAACACAACATCCCATTATAGCCTTTTCGATGAGCTTGTTGACTCAAATTTGTTTGATTCAAGTGTCATATTAACCATAACACCTATTAGAGCTTCCCATCTTGAAGCAAAAACCTATCCTAGTGGTGCTTCCCTTTCTGAAGAAGGATATTATATCTTTTCCATTGGTGCTTCCCATCTTGAAGCAAACCCTCACTATAACCTATGCCTTTGCCATCCTGAACTCATAGATTGGGATCAAAAAAAATTGGTCATATGCCTCGATGAGTTTCAAATTGAAGAATCAATTGTAGAATACATGGGCCTACGAGATGCATTCCCCATTGGTGATAATAAGTATGGTTTTGATTTTTCAATAAATTCTTCTACCTACTTTGGAGAGCAGGCAAACTTTTTTGGTCATAATAAATAACAAACATCGATATCTTTAGGTGAAAACCTCTTCGAGGCACGTGTTGATAGGGGAAAATGTAAAGAAAAAGATAAGCCTTTGAGTGAAAAATAGTTTTAGGCACTCCTAGGTGGGAAATTTTTCTCATCCCCTCAGGATGTAGAAGGTCCATGTAGCCTAAGTTCCATAGTTAGTACAAGCATCTCTTCAGAACAACATCAAATATTTGAGCATCTTACTCTTGAGTTTCCAGATGTTTTTGCCAATTAGCCATTACCTGAGAAGGTAGATTCTGATTCTCCATATTATTTAGATCTTTGGAAAGAACAACAAGAAGATAAAGTAGAGGATCATGACCATACATTGCCTAAAATTCAAGAAGATGGATCCACACTCCTTATGGAGAGCATAATAGAAGTGAATTTGGGAACCCATGAGGATTCTAAAACTATTTATCTTGGAGCTTCCCTTACTGAAGCAAAATGTGAACAAATTATATCCATTCTTAAGGATTATATAAACATATTTACATGGGCATACTCTGGCATGCCAGGCTTGGACCCAAATTTAGTTATGCATCATCTTATTATTCACCCTGATGCTAAACTAGTCAAGCAAAAGTTGAGAAAGATGCATCCATGCATCACCCTTTTGGTTAAGGCTGAGTTATAAAAGTTGTTAGGAGCCAATTTTATCAAACCACTGGACTACTTTGAATGGATTTCTAACATAGTGCTAGTAAGTAAAAAGACCCTAGGCATACATGTTTGTACTAATTTTTGTGATATCAACAAAACATGCCCCAAAGATGACTTTCCTCTACCCAACATTGACATGATCATCAACTCAACTACTGGGTATGAGATTGTATCCTTAATGGATGGATTTTCTAGTTATAATCAAATCAAGATATCCCCTAAAGATTAGCATCAGACCATGTTCACCACTCCGTGGGGGACATTTTGTTATCAAGTCATGTCATTTGGTTTGAAGAATGTTAGAGCCACATATCAGTGTGCAATGACTGTCATCTTTTATGACATGAATCATGACATTATCGAGGACTATGTTGATAATATACTAGCAAAATCAAGAATAAGAGCTGCACACCCTGACATTCTATAAAGAATATTTGAGAGGATTCATGCATATAAAGTCCACTTGAATCCTAAGAAATGTGTATTTGGAGTCACATCAGGAAAATTGTGAGGGTTCATTATATCACAATGAGGGATCGAAGTCGACCCTACAAGGAAAGGTCTAGTCTATACGTAGGTTCATTTCTCAATTGGTAGATAAGTTCCACCCATTTACCCATATCTTAAAGAAAAGGGTAACATTTCAGTGGGATGAAGATTGTCAAATAGCATTTGCAAAGATTAAAACATACTTGGCCAATCCACCAGTCTTATGACCTCTAACATAAGGAAAGCCACTGCTTCTTTATATATCAGCCATGAAACATTCACAAGGGGCACTTTTGGCTCAAAATGATGATCATGGTAAGGAACAGATAGTTTATTATTTAAGCCACACATTGGTAGCCTATGAACATAATTATATGCCTGTTGAGAAGGCATGTTTAGCTATGGTGTTCGCCACTCAAAAATTGTGACATTATATGCTAAATAACAAAACTATTGTTATCACCAAGGTAGATCCTCTCAAGTTCCTCTTATCTAAAGTAGATTTTCAAGGACACATGGCTAAATGGATTATGCTCCTTTGTGAGTTTGATATTGAATACCATAATTGAAAGGCAATCAAAGGACAAGTTATTGTAGACCAACTTGTAGAAGCTGATATTACGACCACTCAAACTCTCAACCTTGACCTTCCAATTGATTCTATCATGACGATAGAACAAGCATCACAAGAACCTGAATAGTGGTTGCTCTATTTTGATGGATCCTTCACATCTTGAGGATCTAGAGCTGGCATATTTTTTATCACACCACAAGGGGATTTGATCCCCAAAGCAATCCATATATAATTTCAGTGTACAAACAATATGGCTGAATATGAGGCATTGGTTGCAGGGCTCCATCTTGCCATACAATAGGACATTCAAAGCTTAAAATTCTATGAAGATTCATAGCTAATCATAAATTAGACAACTGATTAGTATTAAACAAGAGATGATAAGCTTTTTCATTAGAAGCAAATTATTGATGACCTCAAAACACATTTTAAATCTTTGTAGTTTGAGCAAGTTCCATGAGTCAATAATAGATCTACTGATGCCATGGCAATAATTGGTTCCATGATTCAAATAAAAGATAGTGGTAAAGAGTATCAGATCTTGATTGAAAATCTTCTTCAATTGGCACATATGTTATCAGATTCAGAGAGGATATGCACCATTGCTGATCCTAATCTCTCCCCTGAGCTACCATGGTACCAAGATTTTTATAACTATTTCCATAGTCATGTATTTCTCACCAACCTTTCCACTAACCAACAAAAACTTTTCCTTCATTGCTTAACACATTATATCCTCCTTAGAAACACGTTATATCAAAAAATCTATGATGGAATGCTTCCTCATTGTTTATCTTTGGGAGAATCCAAGTTGGCACTAAAGGAGGTTCATGAAGGAATGTGTGGGACCCATACCAATGGTGTAGTCCTAGAAAAGAAACTTCTCAGAATAGACTATTATTGGCCTAAAATGGAGACATATTCTTGTAATTATGTAAATAAGTGTGTTCCTTATTAACAACATGGCAACTTTATACATGCAGCTTCCTTACCATTGCAACCGATTACAACACCATGGCCGTTCTCAACATGGGGTCTCGATCTCATTATGAAAATTAACCCAACATCTTCAAATGGCCATAAGTACATTTTGACTACAACCGAAGTACTTTACCAAGTGGATTAAGGCCATTCCTCTCACTTATATTATTGGGAAACAAATAACCAAATTCATTCATTACCATATCATCTATTGATATGGCATCCTAGCTCATATTATATCTGATAATGGAAGATCTTTTGTGAACCAAGATGTGAAATCTCTGTGTGAAAAATTCAAGATAAAGCACAAGAAATCCACTACATATAACCCATAAGGCAATGGATAAGCTGAGGCATCAAATAAAACCATTCTATCCATCTTAAAGAAGATTGTTAATGATGTTGGCCGTAATTGGCACTTGTAACTCTTTCTTGCCCTCTAGGCTTATAGAACCAATCATTTCACCTCAACTGGAGTTACTCTAAGCTATCATCCTGATCGAGATTGAGATCCCATCATTAAGAATATCACTGGAGCACATTGAAGATGATGAAGACTATAGAGCCTCATGACTACATGAACTAGAGCTTCTTGACAGTAAGCATTTGGCTACCCTAGAAAAAATTTAGGCCTATCAGAATATATTATTGAGAAGCTAAAACAATCACATTCTCCCTCAAGAATTTGAGATTGTTGACTTAGTTTTGAAAGAGAACCAGAAGAACACCAATGTTGAACCCAAAAATAAAGGCAAGCTTTAGCCTAATTAGTTAGTTTCATATATTGTCACAGCAAACTATGGATCAGGAGCATATCAATTGGCTAAACCTAATGGTGAAGAACTTTTAAATCCTATGAAAATCATACACCTTAAGAGATTCTACGCATGAACAACTTTGAACCATTGTCTATAAGACCCTTGACTTGGGGGTAACTTGTTCTGTTGTAATTTTATCCCACCCTTTTATCTTACCTTGAACACATTTTATACTACCCTGGTCCACTTTTCATGAATCCTAATAGTAAAGGCTTTGAACCCTTGGCATTCTGAACACATTCTTCATCTTATTATGGATTTCTCTCTTCGAGAATCATATTTTTTATTTTATCTAGGACATGTTTTAAGCTTGAACATTTTTTGTCCCTTGACCAATTATGATCTTGATTATGTCTCATGAATGTTATAAACATCTTCAGTATTATTTCTATAAAGCAGCTCAACTAGGACAGTCTTGTGTAGTTTCAAATAAGTGAACAATCACATCTTCTCAGTTCAAGTATTTACTACTCTTTCTTATTATATCAAGAACCTCACACTCACTAATTTGTGAGCATGGGCCATTACAGCTAGCTTAGCTATCTTATTGGAACCTCTACTCTAAAGACGTGCATCTCCTCGAATAGATGGTCCCACCTTGTGCATATTTTATCCCAAAAACACCAAAAACATTAGAAATACTTTAAAAATACCAAAAACATAAAAGAACAAAAACATTATCTCATGCTTTTATACATTTGTACATTCCCATTTCACCATGCTATGCTCTTGCCATTTTGCAAGCATAGAAACACCAGTTTATTTCATCTTGTCCCATGCACTTGCTATTTTACAAGGTCATTCTTTCTCATCTAATCAGCTTCTTGTTTACTAAGCCATTCTCATTTTTTTATCGTATCTTCCATTTATTCTATAAATCATGTTGGTTTGATCTTCATTTTTCTTCTATCTGATTTCCTAGGAGAACTACATTTGGCCTAAAGTTCATGTTAGAACATGCATCCATGAAACTATGTAGGCAGCATCCACTTGTCTTATACATATGGAGTGAAATCAGCCAACTGCTTCCTTTTCTTCTCTTCCCCTATTTCTTCTGTCATTGTTCCTCTTTAAGTAGGGAATAATTTTCATGCCATTGTTCTTTGTTATGATGTGGTGGAAAGTAATGCCTCTACCATACATACATGAACATTTGTCTTTAAACTGCACTAACTTTGTTTTTGTTTGTGTGTGTTTATTTGAGTTATCTTCGTGTTTTTTGTGTTTTCTTGGTGTTTTGATTGTGTTTTGATTATGTTTTTACACTTCTTTTATTTCTTCTCCTTTTCTCTTTTTTATTACCTCTTGTCTCATTCTTGATCTTGTGTTTCCTTGTTTGTTTTTTGCTTATCTCTTTTGTGTTTCAGAACATCTTGATGATTCACATGGATCTCGATTATTTATATCTTGATCCTATGTTATTATGTTTTTCTTGGATCATTTTGTTTATTTGATTATTTTTGGTGTCTTGTTTTTCTGGTTGGTTTTTCTTTTCTCTTTTATGTTCAAGAATGTCTTGATGGTCCACATGGATCTTTATTATTCATATCTTGGTCCCATGTCATTAAGATGTTCTTGCCTTTTGTTTTCTAAACATTTTTGTTCCTACTTAAGATCATATCTTGATTTCAAGTTAGGTTCATTTATGTTTATCTTTTTCTTTGTTTTTGCTTTTTTGTTTAAATGTAAATCACTGTAACTCTGGTTTTGGTCATTATTTCACCATTATCCTTAGTTATAGATATTCATATTTGAAGTGGCTTAGTGTAATTAAAATCTTATGTCATTCTAAGTTATTCATACTTATGATGCCTAATTTATTTTTCTATACCAAGCACTTTGTGCTCAGGTCTCAAAGTCTTAACATCAACATTAGCTCTGATGAACGATTCTCAAGAACACTTTGCAAAACCTAGGCTCATGATATGGAATTAGGCATCTAGGTAACATGCATTTTAGGCTTCTTTTTCTATGCTTAGATGTGCATCGCTTTGCATACATTGTAAGACTGATCAATTTTTGGTCATTTTTCATCATTCTTCATTCCATTCTCTCCCAAAATTGGGTGAACTACATTGGCCTGAAGTTCATATTGGAACATAAGACCATGGAACTAAGTAGGCAGCACTCAATTTTTATTGAGGTCAATTTAGCTATCTTCATTCTTATTTTCATCTCTATCATCACTTTGTGCATTCTCATATGCTTGGTTTTATATGGATTTCTAAGCCATTACACCATTGCATGTACATTTGCACCCGCTCACTTTAACCTCCCTTTTTAGTTATATCCTTGAGTTATTTTGCTTGCCAATTTCCCATGCTAGGGTACAACATCTGAACCACATCCAAATAAAATAAGCTCTACAAGGAAAAATCATTATTTATTCTTTATCAATGATCAATATTTTCCCTACTGGGGCAAAAACTATTTTATCATGATCACATTTTCTCTACTAGAGTACTTCTTATTATCTTCTCTTTAAAGACCCTATTCTAGTGGTGCTTCCCTTCCTGAAGCAAAACTCTCTCTCTCTTTTCCTCTAATTTCAAGCTCTCCACACTAATGCTCATGATGGTAAGATTTTAGTGTGTAACTTTTCTTGAGATTGATCAATGTTGTAAGTGCATAGCTTGTACTCTTAAAGTAGGCACATTTACAATGTGTCCCTTACATTTATGGATTATCTCTTTCACATTCCCCTCATCTCTGGGGCCTATTATACTTCTCATTATATTTTGATCATTAATGGTAATCACATGTGCAAGCATTAACTCATCTGGATGTGATCTATTCCATGGGTTAACCTCTCACTTTCTCTCTTTTTTTGAGAGTTCATCCTTCTCTTTCATCTTAGTATGTCCTCTCGAGGGGGAATCATGGGTCTATTCTAATTTCTTCTTGACAAATCTCTTTTTTGAAAATACATTGTTTCACCTAAATGTCTCATTATGCCTTCTCAAATAGGGTCAAAATGTAGACATCCAATTCCTAACACCATTTGTGTTGAAATTATTGATCTTACTCAAATTGCACTCAAATACACATTTTAGGTCAAAATCCATAAAATGCCTTAAATGTTTCAAACTTGTCACTTACAAGTGTCAGTTTAGGTCAAATTATCCCTAAATATGGCAATGCATTTTATGGGCTAACTAACTTTGATCAAATTATTTCAAGTCAAAATGATGATTTCAACTTTTATGCTCTGGATCACACTTTTCTTCTAATTCATTGGTACACATCATGTAATTTTATTATTTGGTGTTGGAAACATCCTGAATGGGAATACATCTCGAATGCATCTAACATCACCTTCTCGTTCCTCTCTAGTTAGATTACAACCTAGTAATATGACTTTTTAACCATTTTGATTAATTGAGGGCCGATTTTCAAATAATTACATAAATGTTGATTAACCTTGTTTAAGGCTAATTAATCCAAATCAAGAGCTTAAGTGGATTTTTCATGAGAGCTGTTGAATATTTCTTTTTAAAAATTGATTCCTATTAACTACATCATCAGATGACATCATTTCTTGGGAAGACATCCCTAGGCCATAAATGCCACAAATATCAAGATTATAGGTTACCCATGCCTCTTTAATGCTTATTTATCTTGAGGATATTTATGCATTTAATTCTAAATATTAGGATCATCCATGGCCACATATCTCAATCTTCAGATGGATGGCCATGGTTGATCCTGACCAATCTCAAAAATCTATAAATATAGAGGCCATGGATGTGAATTTTAAGCTATTTTGGTGCAAGGTTATTATGATCAAATCTCTTCAAAGCTTGAATATTGCAAAGTTATAATGTTAAATTATTTCCACAAGGTTTTGTATTTGATCATAGATTTTGTTTGCAAGCTTCATTGATAGTTTAGTTTAGTGATTTGAAATCATGAGCCTAAGTTTTATGGAGTGTTCTTGAGGCATTGGAGGATCTTACCACCATTTTTGACAAATACAAGGATGCTTGATCAAGGGAGAACATGTTTTTAAGCTATATGGGTATGGTGAATCCATTTGGGAAGGTAATATGGTGTTGCTTTCTTTCATTTGTTTATTTTTATCCTTTGTAATTCCCATAGGAATAGATAGGCTTGGTTAGTTAGTTCTTTATGCATGTTTAATTATTTATAGACTAATGCTTGACTAACTTGATTTATAATCCTCTCTACATTGTGCATGTATAAGTGCCAATAATTGCATCTAATAGGTACCTGTGATGTGATGGAGGAGGATGTGCATTATATGTCATTTACATTTATGGATCTTTCTTATAATGACCTTGCAATAGATTGTTAAATATCTTCTAGTTTTCATGGTCTCTAAGTTATGAATATGGATCTACTGGAGGATCATCAAAGGTAATATATTGGTTATCAAGAAGATACTGGATCTTATATTTTAAGGTATAATATTTTTCTTAGAATACTTTTTAGATATATATGTTTTGGTTTTAGGGTTAAAGGGTAGAATAACCTATACAAAGGGATGAATAAAACTAGTATAGAGCATTACAATTAATTGAAAACTTAGATAAATGAATATTATGAATTAAAATTTTGAGTTATACTAAATATGGACATTACATTCCAAATAATAGTTTAATTACATAAACATGAAGAAGAGACAATACTTAGCTTATCTATAAATGTGCTAATAAATATGAGAAACACAGAGATGTAAATAGGTAGGGACAAGACCAAGATTCAATTATTAGATTCTGGAAATATTGTTTTTAGAGGCCTTAACACTTGTGCTAGCCTTAGGATAGTTGTATCGATGCATGTGTCATGATCCCAATAGAAATATCTAGTACAAAATATTAATTATGTTATGTAGTGGCCAATTGGAGACTTCTTGGTTTTTTGTCACCTTTTTGCTAGTATGTTTTATTTATAAGCACAGGCTATTGATGACTATTTATGGATCAAACCCTAGCTCTTCACCTTGGGTCTTTGTAATTTTAAAAAAATGGGTTAGTGGATTTATAGTGTTGAATTAACTTCAAGGACCCCTCTATTAATTATCCTTGCCCACATAACCATTACCCTAAGAAAATCCTTAAACATATGTAGTTCTCTCCTGGATGTGGGCTTGTGTGTGCACAAGGGTGTAATATTCCATATATAAGGGAATGCAATGATCTAGTTTGTAACTTGAAAAATAACTTTCATAGGTAGTTTTTTGAGTGATTCAAATATATAGTATGATTGTTCCTATGACTGATATGAAAATATGGAAGAATAGGGTAGTAGAACTTAGTTGTATAATTGATTGATTGATTGATCTTAAATAGGTACTTTATTGGTATTTGTTATATGAATAATGAGTAGGCTTAAATTTGTATTTATACCACACATTTTGAAAATATCTCATAGAAGGGTTAAATAAAACAAATGGGTTAACCCATAAGATTCAAAAGATTTATAAATTAGATGACTTTTGAGGACTGGACACTTGATAAAAATATAGACATGCAACATAAGTATCTAATAGGATAGGAAGATATTGAGGATATGAAACCAAAATTGAAGGATATATCAAGTTTTAGCTTTTTATGTCATGTAGGAGGTCTGGGTTATTAGAAATGATAGTGTTGGACTATAAGATAAGTGATTAGGCACAATGAGATGGTGAATGCGAGCCTTTCATAAGCATGGAGGTCTAGAACTAAAATGTAGAGCCTTGATAGGTGTTTGTCAGGTATACAAAACTGAGATGTTATATAAATTGGATTTTAGTATCTATAAGTCAAGATCATAACAATGTAAGAAACACACATATAGACAATCAATAGCTCATATGCATGATATAGGTCATGACACCAATTATAGTAACACATGGTATACAAATCAAGTAAGGTGAGCACATCAAGAACATAGAAATCATATCACACTCAGATTAAACAAAGCAAAAAATATTACATGTAGAGTATACAAGTTAGAAATGTCACACTAAGTATACAAGTCAATCTATATCACATATAATATACAAGTTAATTAATGTCATGTAGAGTAGATAAAAGCAATCAAAGGACATAAAATGTCGGTTTCCCTTTTGCATCCCCTGACCGACGTTGTGGCCTGCCGACGTCGGAGACTGCATACTTCCAGAAACCTCCTTCCTTCTGTTTGCAACAAGGTAATATACATCTAAATCATCCACTATAGGGAAGACAAGAGAATCACACCAAGCAACAAGCACATGCAATCAAAGTATGTAGAGGGTAAATAAGAGAGACAAGTATCAAACATGTGGAATATAGAAGAACAAATAATTATCAATACACAGAACATGAACGCAATTACTCATATAACAAAAAAACTATCACTAAAGTAAAATATATGACATAATCAGGTATAAATAATCAAATATAAAACTCATGAGAATTCAAGAAATATTTTTGGCAGATTCCACCATGGGAAGAACTCTCCAAGCTTCAGGAGAGTCTCTCATATAGATCTCATGCATACACTAAAATTAGAAGGGCGGCTCAAAGACTCGAACTAGTCTTCACATGCAAACTCCGTGTTCACTTAACTGACTGTTCGTCAATAGCAGTTCTGACCGCTACAGGGGACCGATGTCGGTCCCTGCCCTCCTGGAGGTGACCGACGTCAGCCGATCTTCTGCCGATGGGTTTCCCTTCTGCGTCCCCTGATTTTGGGGTTTCCCCTGCCTCTCATCACACTATCAATCTATTCAATCTAGGTAGGAGTTATTGATAATGCATTTATTAGGACTAAGTCGGGATACCCATGGTCTATGGGCTTTTAGGGTTTCCCCTGCCTCTCATCACACTATCAATCTATTCAATCTATGTATTTATTGATAATGGTCAGGCTACGGGGTGGTTAGTCACCCTCCCCTATATTAAATGGCTGTTACTACCCCTCCTACATTGGTTTATGAAGGTACCACTAGTGGGAACTAGAGAATTCATGACACCAAAACAAGGTCAGAAGTTTGTCCCAAAAGTTTACCATGAGGTATTGATTCTGACTCTGATGCTCTTTTTCCAAATGTGGTTCTAGATTTACCAAATTTTTATAAAGTCTTATTATTTTGAAAATTCTACCCTAGTTACTTACTTTGTGGGTCGAGTTCCTCTGGAGAGCCTTTTAAAACAATAGGTTCACAACCATTGGTAAGGCCATGGGGTGAAACTGGGAGTCCAAAACCTCACTAAGGGTTTCTTCCTATTTCATTTCATAAAAATTAAACACTATATATCCATTTTTAACCATGGTCCATGCTTTATTCTCAACACCCTAGTTATTTTTTCCCATTGGACTAAAGACTTCCAAGTATCTAAATAAGCTAAGCTTAAAATCCTGGTATGTGTAGAGTTTACAAGATTACATTTGCCTCTATGAAAGTTTGTTGACTAACTTATCAAGCCTCTGGGCCACTTTATCTACCATGAGAAACCAAATTTCTATACATCCTAGACCCAAAGAAGGGTCTATGTTAAAATTTACCTCATTAAAGACCTTAAATAATCCATCAACATTCAAGTGAGCAACAATTGGTTTTCTCAATATGTGCTTTGTATTAACCTTATGAACACTTTTTTTAAGTGCTAGGATTTAGACCAAATGACTAGGGAATGCCCTCTAATGGTCTTCACTCCTTTTGTCCCTCAAGTCAAAAGTAGGTTTGAGACAAAACCCCCATCCTCTAATGGGTGGACCACAGTTTCTAACAATAAAAATACTATTACCCATGGTAATAATAGACCTCAACCCCCACCTCCCATTTCCAAATCACCATAGGCAATCACTCAATTTGTGTCTTCCCCATCCTTTGTTCCTATGGTCCCTTTGTCACAACCCCTTTCACAGGTGAATTATTTGGATTAAGATATGAGGCTTGTAACCCTCAACCACAAGGTTATTATGTCCCACTCACATAGTCCCTCTCCCTCTACATATGAGGATTATGTGACAAATAGAAATAAACCCTTCAATCTAGGAGAATTTTCCCTTGTAGGCTCAGCCTTCAATTTGTTCACAGCCCTCTCAGACCTCTCTAAGGGAAGTGATATAAATTTATATGTTTCATAATGATAGTTTATTTTTGTAATGTTTGAGGACTCACTAATCTGACTCGTAAGTATATAGTCAGGAACAGTTATCATCATTTTTATCACATGAAAGTTTTATGCATGCAAGAAGTCAAAATTTATGGCTTTTTGCTTCAAACTATAGCTCACATTATTTGGCATAGGGCCCCCTGTCAAGCTACCTATTATGAGTCTAGTTTTGGCAGAGTTGTCACCTTGATGGCACCTAACTTGTCTTAAAATATCATTTCTTGGGATTCCAACCCTACCCACTGGGTGGTCCAAACTCTTTTTGACTTTGAGAATCACATAATTGGCCTTGTCAATCTATATGCATCCAATGATGTTATGGAATGCACCCTACTCTGGAGATGGTTAGTTGATTCCCTCCCATATGTGCATTGGATTATGTGTGGTGACTTCAACATGATTGAATTTTTGATAGACAAATAAGGTCACCTCCCCATGAGATGGTGTGTAGGAGAATTGGAAACTTGGTTTTATATGTAAAATAAACTTGGGGTTATCGACTTTATAACAATCCCACTATGTTT
Organism: Torreya grandis; assembly: GCA_037957365.1. Taxonomy (NCBI): domain Eukaryota; kingdom Viridiplantae; phylum Streptophyta; class Pinopsida; order Cupressales; family Taxaceae; genus Torreya; species Torreya grandis. Next base: position 3,288,807 of record JARHVA010000509.1, on the reverse strand, counting down.
TTACTAAAACATAGTAATTGTTTTTTAATTAATTACACATATTCATCATATAGATTTCACCACAAGAAATTTAATTAGTGATCTTTAACTAACTGCATTCATTTAGTTAACCATTAATTTTATAGCTAATCCACTTAGCTAAGGATCACTATGAACATATATAATAATCATGAACAAAGTTGATAAATCAATGAATACTATATCTAATAATAAATGAAATAGTATAAATCCAGCCACAACTGATACTACATTACAGCCACTATTATAGAAGTATAATGTATAAATGTTACAATTTTCATCAAAACATGATAATATCTCAAATATTAAAACATGGTACAAAGCTCCATGTAGTAGAGTCTCCACAACTCAATTATCAATCTGTAATCTCAAGTGTAGTTTCTAGTGTAGTACTCCAGCTGGAGGGAAAGCATCATCCAAGCACTTTTACATACCAATCATGAACCATGGATCCCCTGCACTATTTCTCAAACAAGGGGATGTCCCTCCCTTCATGGATGTGTAGATAATGATGGTGCGAAAATCCAAAGTGATAAGCTAGAACACGTGTATTGAACATATCTAATACATAATATGTGTCATAAATAAATCCATTCTAACATGATATTGCACAAATATGAAAACTATATTAATATATGAAATGACAATGTTTAATTAAAATATTACTTTGGCCAAAGTTTTCAATAATTAATGATCTTTAAGATCAGTCAATTTCATACACACCACTCAATTGGATTACTCCTCATCTTGCATTGATGGTGCTAACTAAGCTAGTAGAATCCATCTACTATTTATTTAGAGTCATGAATACAAGATTCAATTAAAATATAATAATATAAAAACCAATAGATTCTAAGAGAGTATTCTTATTAACAGATAAAATATGCTAAATATGAAAATATCATTTTCATTATTTAGGCAATCAAATGAAATGCAATGAATCTACGATACTCTAATTTATTATAGAATAATAAATAGAATCAAAATATAGTCCTCAATAGAATCTTATCATCCGGATAAGAATCATATCTAGATTAATAGTTACTTAATATCACTATGTAACTGTAAAAATTATTTCCTCAACTTTTATTTATTTAAACATAGTTTATTTCTTATTCATATTTCCCAAATATAACAAAAAGCCAATCTTTTATTAATTATACAAGATCTATAATTTAGCAATTAATAATTTTTGAACTTAGAATTTCAACCAAACATTCAACACATAATAGATACACATAATTCCTTGTTATCTTAAATATTGGTCACAATTATTACACAGTGTATAAACTTATCTGTATGGAGTATTGTTTTATATTTACTATAATAATTGTCAAATCACCTAATAGAACACATATAGTATGCATTGTTTTAAATAAACTTCAATAGCCAACCAATTCATACTTTTAATAGTTCTACTAGAACATATGCATAGAACTATCATTTATATAAAATAAAAAAATTGAATACAACCAACAAAACCTTATTCATTATTTTTAAATCAAAAGACATGGTGTGTGTGTGTGTGTGTGTGTGTGTGTGTGTGTGTACACACTCGATTCGTGTTCAGTCTACAAACCTAACCAAGACTCAAGGCTTATATGTTCAACTTAAATGTTAACTTTATTTACATATCCAAATGCATAAAAACATATCCCAATCAAATAAAAATTTGACATAGCCGAATACTTATAAATATAACTCAAACAATTAGACGTACAACACAGTCAAATACTTTATATAATATAATCAATCAACAGTTCAATACTATCAAATACAATCTATTAAACCCTACCTAGTCAAGAAATCGACATAGTTGATTATAATATAATATATCAAACCAAATTAATAGTTTGACAGAGTTGATTATAACATAATATATCAAACCCAGTTATCAGTTTGACATAATCAGATATATTACATCATAACCAAACTTTGATTCTTTCCAAAAATAATTTATATCCATAAAACCCTATGAATATAATCAATGTATATATATACACATTTTAAACTCATAAATTTATTTATTTAATTAACTGCATACAACATTCCCTCATAATAACCAGTCGTTATGATACCAAAAACATCTTTAATCTACTCATTGTTATCATGGACTAACTATATGTGTTATTTATATCGATGTGTATATATACCCCTAGCCATTAAAGTCATATAGGGTGTATATACACACCCCTACATATATTAATATATATGTATCTATACTATTTAAGTGAATAAAGGAAATAACCCCATTTCCATTGTACACAGTCAAACCAATCTAATACATAATCTAAACTTGTAATAAAATTGATTGTATATACCTTATTCATATGCCGTAAAAAATTAATAAACAATTAAATGAATCCTTAAAAAAAATTGAATTGATAAAGGGTTAAAGACAGAGCTTTCACAGTGGTGAATTTAAACAAGGCAAACACCCATGGCCCTACCCCTTACCCTTCAAAATTATGGGGTTGGATGTAGGGTTATATGGAGGCTGAGCCTTCCACAGGGCCCTACATACATCCCCTTATTTTTTTTCAATTCAAACAAATGAAAAACCCATTATTCAATTAATTCTTTTCATAATTCTATTAAACATTAACATAGATAAATTCAAGTACAAGACTGACCTGTATATTCTGGTAAGAAAGTTGAATCCTTATTATCATATCCAAATCTTTTTTATCTCTCTTTTTGTCTGTAACTTCCTATATGTTTGTGCCATCCTTCACAACACTTATTTTATTTCTTTTTATTTCCTTCCATCACCTTAATTTTCTCTAATTTCTCTTCCATTCTCAACAAGCAAACTTATTGATAAAATATATGCAAAAATAGCTCAACAAAACTCTATAGTCCACTACCATGTAGCCTAACCAAACTCTATGTTTTTCACCAAATGATGGTTAATTCAAAGTCAACGTGTGATTAGAAACCCTAATCATCTCGAGGATTCCAAAATAATAATTTTATAATCTATCTAATATTTTCATAACATTGACTTAAAATAATTTTATCATCAACTTCTCAAAATCAACCAACTAAACCACTAGTAACATAACCCCAATGTTTATTACATGTAATGACTATCGACTTAGTCTATAACCATTTTATTTCCATGCAAAGTCAACTATTGACTACATAGAATAATGACTATATAGCATGGTAATATAGTTAGGTATTACAAGTCTATAGTTTAATGTTAAAATGTTATCCACAAATACACTTTTCAAAAACAATTATTTCCTTAAATCATTTAACAATTAAAACCAATATATTCATTATCTAACATATATTATGAATATCAAACCTTTGATCAAAAATTTAATCGAATACAAAGATATTTTAAAATAATGATGTTTATATATTTTGACATTTGGATTAAACATATATATTATAATAATATTTTTTAATTATTATTACTTAAATATTATAGATCAACAACAATAATGGATCTATCATAACATCATATCGGTATACTATACAACAATACCTAATAAGGTATTAGGGTAAGTAAAACATAAATCAATTCACTCATTCAACTAAATAATTACATTATATAAGATAAGCTACGTACGATCACAAAATTAGTGAAATCACTCAAACAAATCAACACGATCATCAACAATAATAAAGATCATACTAGAAAGCATATTAAAAATCAGTTAAAAGAAAAGTACACAAAACATGTTGTGTTATCTATCTCAAACAATTAATAATGAAACATGATATACTATGTGGTGTGTGCAAGGGTTTTTGGATTCATTCTCTATCATTTCCCAATGTCTCCATCTAAACCACCCTCTCTAATGATGTACTCCCTCTGTCACACTCTAAGGGATGAATATGTCTTGCATCTACCAAATAAAAATGAATGTAGTTAGCTCAAAACATCATTATATCCATAAAATAATGCAATATAATTAACAAACATGATCATAATGTATAGAATATAAAAGTACTACTAACTCATAGCAAACTAATCATGTAAATTAAGTATCACATAACTATCTTATAATCAACATGACATAAAGCTTAAATCAAATATTAGTTAATAAACTAATCACTCATAACAATCCATAGATCAAATAGGTTATTCAACTTAGAGAGAAATCAAGATGTGACATCATTCCCCCTAACATTGATCATAATCCTGATGGCATTAATTCAAATAAAAATTTTGAATTTAAAACATTATTCAGCAAAAAATAATACAATATGCAACAAATCAAGAAAATAAATGTGGAAATAACCTATAAAACTCATCATAGTCTTCCCAAGTCGCACTATCTTCATAATATAGGTCCCATAGGACCTTACACTATAACACTTCCCTATTACATAAACATAGTTTACAAGTATTAATTACTCTAATTAGTTACACCATGACCACCCCAAGGTCTAGAACCTACAAAGCATTCCAATCCAACACATGTGAAAGATCAGTAACATACTTTTTAAGATAAGACACATGGAAGACATTATGTAAAAGAGCTAGAGTTGGTGGCAATGCAAGCATATACGCTACATGATTAACCACTTCCAAAACCTTGAAGGGTCCCACATATCTTGATAAAAAATTTGTCAACTTATCAAATTTAATCAAGATTTTATGAGGCTTAACCCATAGAAATACTTTATCACTTACATAAAATTGCCTAGTTTTTATCTTCAGATTAACATAACTTTTATGTTTATCATTGGCCTCAGCCAACCTCTACTTGATTGTCATGACTTGCTCTCCTAATTTTGAAATCATTTTAGGTCCAAAGACTACCCTATCTTCTAACCTATCCCAAATGATTGGTGTTCTACACCTCCATTTATATAATGCCTCAAATGTAGCCATCTTCAATGTTAATTGGTATGAGTTTTTGTAAGAAAACTCAACTAATATAAGGTACTCTTCCCACTTTTATTTTTTATCTATGCAATATATATGAAGGAGATCTTCTAAAACCTAGTTAACTCATTCTGTCTATCTATTAGTTTGTGGGTAATAAATAGTTCTAAAGTTCAATTGTGTACCTAGAGTTAAATTTAGAGTTGACCAAAATCTAGGATCCATCTTTGGATCTTGATTTGAAATGATCTTTATTGTAAAACCATGTAATCGATACACTTCTTTTATGAATCTCTTCACCTACATAGGTGCATCATCTATCAAGTTTCCTGGTATAAAGTGGGCTAAGTTTATCAACTAAAACCAAGATCATGTCATGTTAGTTCTATGATAATGTTAACCATTATACAAAGTCTATACTAATCACTTGTCACTTCCATTTTGGTATATCATGTGAATATAGAAATCCATTCGAATGCATATGTTCAACTCTCACATGCTAACATTTTAGATAATGAAAGACAAAATTGGTTTCATCTCTCTTGATTCCTTCCAAAACTAGAGTGGTCTGAGCTCATCCATGAGATTGGTTACTCTTGGATTTCTTGAGTATGGGGAATTTTGCAATACCTTTAGCACTGTGCTCCTCAAAATTTATCTATCAGGTACATACATCTTACCATTGTACTGCAAAATACCATCACTCTCTATTTTATATCCTTTATACTTAAGATTTTGAGCATTATCAGATAATGCTTTTCTAACTTGATCATATAATTCATCCCCTAGTGAGAATTTAATTACTTGATCTTGGAAACTACTCTTAATAGTATCTATGAGTACTATGAACCTCTTACGGCTTAGAGCATCAGATACTCTATTTTCCTTGCCTTTGATATAATTAATATCAAAATCATAATTAGACAAGAACTCTAACTATCATTTTTGATAAGCATTCAGGTTTGGTTGGGTGAAGATATACTTGAGTCCCAAGTTATCAGTCTTTTTAGCTCAAACAATTTTTTCAAAAGATAATGCCTCAAAAATTGTAAAGAATTCATAATTACCATAATTTCTAGGTCATGAGGGGCATAATTCACCACATATGGATTCAGTTTCTTAGACTCATAGGCTACCACTAAACCATCCTGCATAAGAACTCCTCCTAGTCCATCCTCTGATGCACTGGTGATCATTGAGAATTGACCATTAGGATCAAAAACTCTTAGCACTGGGGTTAAAGTAAGCCTCATTTTCAATTCCTAAAAGGCTACCTCACACTTATCTGACTAGATAAAACTCTGATTTTTCCATTGAAGAGAGGTAATTAGATTAATTATCTTAGAGAAATTCATAATAAATTTCATGTAATAGTCTGCTAATCCCATGAAATTTTTTACCTCATGCACATTATTTGGTGTCAACCACTCCATTATAGCTCTTATTTTTTATAGATCCACTAAAATACTATTTGTTGAGATAATATGTCCTAAATACTACATTTTCCTTTGAAAAAATGCACACTTAGATAACTTGTCATTCAACTTATGCTTCTGTAAATGTTGTAAAACCAATTCTAGATTTTGTAAGTTCTCTTCCTCATCCTTGGAAAAAATGAGGATGTCATCTAGAAAAACCAAAACAAAATGATCCAAGTAATCTCTAAACACACTTTTCATAAGATTCATAAATGTTGTTGGATCATTTCTCAATCCAAATGGTAACACTTTGAACTCATAGTGACCATATCAAGTCCTAAATGTTATTTTTGGAATATCCTCTTCATGGATCCTCAACTGATGATACCCTACTCTAAGACCAATCTTATAAAAGATTGTTACCCATCGCATTTGATCAAATAAATCATTAATACATGGCAATAGATATCTATTCTTGATCATTACTTTATTTAACATCTTATAATCTATGCATAGGCAAAAAGTGTCATCCTTCTTCTTGATGAAGATAACTCTTGCACCCCATGATGACACACTTGGTTGAATCAGACCCTTAGATAACAACTCCTAAATTTGTGCCTTTAACTCAACTAATTCAATGGTTATCATTTTGTATGATGCCTTAGAGTATGGTTCTAATCCAAGTATGATACCAATCAAGAAATCAAACTCATGTTTAGGTGTCAAACCTGGTAATTCTTCTAGAAACACGTCATGAAAGTTTCTTAGAAAAGGAAAATCTTTTTTTTGAGCTTATCTATGACTTGGGTAAGAGATTTCAATTTTTTCTTATGCTTGATCACCTTCTCAAACCCCTGATCTATGGTAGATGGACCATGCACATCTACTTCATAACCAATTTGGGGTTTCAAATACCATGATAAATTTCTTGATTATAAACTTCTCATCCACCTAATACTAAGGTACATACTTTAGGAGCTTGGTAAATTGCTCCCAGTATTCATTCACCAACAAAACCCCTTGCTTAATATTCTAAAAATCCTTAATATTTTGATCAAAATATAGTTTTAAAAGCCATCATGATCAAAATAGTGCCATAAACTATTCTCCAAGTGGTGGTGGTTGAATCGAGGTTCATCTTGAGCTTATTTTTTGTGCATCAAAGTTGTTGCTTCACCAAGAAGCTGATAAGCTCCCTAGACTACTTTCATGACTTCAAAATAATTTTGAATCTCAAAATATTTATCCATTTCTATTAGCCATGCTACAACTCCATCTCTTAAAATAGTTCCATCAAACTTAGGTAGATTTACTTTTTTCATGTCATGTGTCAATTTTGTAACTACTCAAGCTCTTGCATCTTGTGGCACTTCCTCAAGCCTCTGCTCTTAAATATGTTCATGATCATTAGAATGCTCTTCAAATTCCTTTTAAACATTATCAAAAATTAGAACATAATACAAAGCTCCATGGAGCAGAGTCTCCATGACTCAAGTATCAATCTATAATCTCAAGTGTAGTCTCTAGTGTATTACTCCAACTAGATGGAGATAATCACCCAAACACTTTTCCACACTAACCACAGACCATAAATCCCTTGCACTATTTGTCAAATAAGGGGATGGCCCTCCCTTCATGGATAGATAAATAATGACAGTGTGGGAATCCAAAGTGACAAACCAGAACCTATATGTTGAAGATATATAATACATAATGTGTATCGTAAATAAATCTATTCTAACATGATATCACACAAATATGAAAAATATATCATCATATGAAATGACAATGTTTAATTAAAACATTACTTTGGCTAAAGTTTTTAATAATTAATGATTTCTAGGATCAGTCAATTTCATACACACCACTTAATTAGATTGCTCCTCATATTACATTGATGATGTTAATTAAGCCAGTAAAATATGTACACTACTTATTTAGAGTCATGAATGTGAGACTCAGTTAAAATATAATAATATTAAAACCAATATATTTTAATAGAATATTCCTTATCATCGAATAAAATATGTTAAGTACAGAAATATCATTTTCATTCATTTAATCCATCAAATAAAATGCAATGAATCTAAGATCCTCTAATTTATTATAAAATAATAAATAGAATCAAAATACAAACCTTAATAGAATCTTTCCATCTAAGTAAGAATCATGTCTAGACTACCAGTTACTTAATATCACTATGTAATTATAAAAGTTATTATCCAACTTTTATTTATTTAAACCTAGCTTATTTCTTGTTCATATTTCCCAAATATAACAAAAAGTCAATCTTTTATTAATTATAAAAGATATATAATTTAGAAATTAAATTCTTTAAACTTAAAATTTCAACCAAACATTTAACACATAATAGATACCCATAATGCCTTGTTATGTTAAATACTGGTCACAATTAGTACACAATGTATAAACATCTTTGTATGGAGTATTATTTTAGATTTACTATAAAAATTTCCAAATCACCTAACATAACACATATAATATGCATTATTTCAACTAAACTTCAATAACCAACCAATTCATACTTTTATAGTTCTGTTAAAATATATGCACAGAACTGTCATTTATATAAAATTACAAAGCCAAATAAAACCAACAAAATCATATTCATTATTTTTAAATCAAAAGACATGGCATAATATATATGTATATGTATATGTGTGTGTGTGTGTGTGTGTGTGTGTGTGTGTGTGTGTGTGTGTGTGTGTGGTTTGGCCATGTAAACAAAGTTAACATTTAAGTTGAACATAAAAGCCTTGAGTCTTGGTCAGGTTTGTAGATTGAGCATGAATTGAGTATATAACTTTGTTTACATGTCCAAACCCAATAAAACCAACAAAACCATATTCATTCTTTTTAAATTGAAAGACACACACACATACATAGATATATGTATGTATGTATGTATCTACTCAATTCGTGCTTAGTCTACAAACCTAACCAAGACTCAAGGCTTCTATGTTCAACTTAAATGTTAACTTTGTTTACAAACCAAATAAAACCAACAAAACCATATTCAGTCTTTTTAAATCGAAAGACACACACACACACACAAACATGTGTGTGTGTGTGTGTGTGTGTGTGTGTGTGTGTGTGTGTGTGTGTGTGTGTGTGTGTGTGTGCGTGTGTGTGTGTGTGTGTACTCGATTCATGATCAATCTACAAACCTAACTAAGACTCAAGGCTTCTATGTTCAACTTAAATGTTAACTTTGTTTACATAACCAAATGCATATAAACATATCTCAATCAAACAAACATTCGACACAACTCAATACTTATAAACATTACACAAATAATCAGGCATCCGACACAATCAAATACTTTATATAATATAATCAATCAATAATTCAATATTGTTGAATACAATCTAGTAAACCCTACCCAGTCAACAAATTGACATAGTCTATAATAGAATATATCAAACCTAATTATGATTATAACATAATATATCAAACCCAATTTTTAGTTTAACACGATCATATATATTACATCATAACCAAACTTTGATTCTTTCTAAAAATAATTTGTATCCATAAAACCCTACGAATATAGTCACTGTATATATACACATTCTGAACTCATACATTCATTTATTCAACTGAATGCATACAACATTCCCTTATAATAACCAGTCCTTCTCATACCAAAAACATCCATAATTGACTCATAGTTATCATGGACAATACATATATATATATATATATATATATATATATATATATATATATATAAAGATTATATATATCCTTGAGGGTATATATACACATTAATATATATATATATATATATCAATGTGTATATATACCCTAGGTCTTCAAGGTCTTATAGGGTGTATATACACACCCCTGCATATATTAATATATATGTATATATACTATTTAAACTAATAAAGGAAATAACCCCATTTCCATTTAACACATTCAAACCAATTTAATATATAGTCTACCCCTTAATAAAATTGACTGTATATACCTTATTTAGATGCCATAAAAACTTAATAAACAAGTCAATTAATCCTTCAATATTTTTGAATTGATAAATGGTTAAAGATAGAGCTTCCATAGTGGTGAATTCAAATAAGGTAAACACCTATGACCCTACCCTTTACCCTTTAGGATTATGGGGTTGATGTAGGGTTCTATGAAGGCCGAGCCTTCCATAGGACCCTACATACAACCCCTTATTTTTTTCAATTCATTTATAACAAATGAAAATTTCATTATTCAATTAATTCTTTTCACAAATCTATCAAATTTTAACACATATAAATTCAAGTACAAGATCGATCTGTATATTCTGCTAAGAAAGTTAAATCCTTATTAGCTCTAAATCCTTTTTATCTACAACTTCTCATATACCTATGCCATCCCCCATAATACTCCTTTTCTTTCCTTTTATTTCCTTCCATCACCTTACTTTTCTCTAATTTCTCCTCTATTCCTAATAGGTAAAACTAACTGATAAAATGCATGCAAAAATAGCTCAATGGAACTCTACATTCTACCACTATGTAACCCAACCAAACTCTATGTTTTTTGCCAAATGATGGTTAACTCAAATTCAATGGGTGATTATAAACCCTAAGCATCTTAAGGCTTCCAAAATAATCATTTTATAATCTATATAGTATTTACATGACATTGACTTAAAATAATTATATCATCAACTTCCCAAAATTAACCAACTAAACCACAAATCACATAACCCAAATGTTTATTCCATGCAATGACTATCGACTTAGTCGCTAACCATTATATTTCCATGCAAAGTCAACTATAAACTAAATAGAATAATGAGTATATCACATGGTAATACAGTTAGGTATTACAAGACTATTTATTAATGTTAAAATGCTATTCACAAACACACTTTGTAAATATAATGATTTCCTTAAATCAATTAACAATTAGAATCAATATATTCATTATCTAACATATATTATGAATATCAAACCTTTGGTCAAACATTTAATTAAATACAAAGATATTTTAAAATAATGATGTTTATATCTTTTGACATTCGGATTAAACTTGTATTTAATAATAATAATTTTTAATTATTTTACCAAAATCTTATAGATCAATAACAACAATGGAATTTGTTATAACATCATACCGTTGTATTATACATCCATACCCAATAAGATAGTAAGGTAAGTAAAACATAAATGAATTCACTCATTCAACTAAATAATTACATTATATAAGATAAGTTACATATGATCACAAAATTAGTGAAATCAATCAAATAAATCAACATGATCATCAACAACAATCAAGATCATACTAGAAAGCATATTAATAATAGCTTAAAGGAAAAGTACACAAAACATGTTATGCTATCTATCTCAAACAATTAGTTATAAAACATGATATACTATGTGGTGTGTGCAAGGTTTTATGGATTCATTCTCTATCGTCCCCCATTGTCTCCATCTAAACTACCCTTTTCGATGATGTTCTCCCTCCGTCACACTCTGAGGGATGAATCTGTCATGCATACACCTCACATTAATAAAGGTAGTTATCCCAAAACATCATTATATCCATAAAATAATGAGGTATAATTAACAAATTTGATCATAATATACAAAATATAAAAGTATTGTTAACTCATAGCAAACTAAACATGTAAATTAAGCATCACATAATTGTCCCATAATCAGCATATGACATAAAGCTTAAATCAAATATTAGTTAATCAACTAATCACCTATAATAATACATGAATCAAATAGGTTATTGATCTTAGAGAGAAATCAGAATGTGATAGACCCAAATCATCACAAAAGGGGTGATTCAAATTTCATGTGGTTCATGTTGACCAAATTTGACTTTTAGGTTAAATTGGGGCACCCCTATGTAAAAACTTGAGTTTCAGGTGTTTTAGTGGGTTTAATATTTGGTCATAAGGTATATCATAGGTCATTTAATGTTATTCAATGTTATATTAGCATTGGTCGTTGATTTTATTAGCCAACATGTCCTTTTGAGTCATTTTAGGGGTCAAAATTGAACATTTAATGATTTATACAGGTTTCTAAGGAAACGTAAAGGTTCCAATAGGTTATATCATGTTCCATGTGTCCTACAAAGTCTTCGGTAACTATTAATAACTAAAAATTGGTAGGTTCCTAAGAAAAAGGATAGTTTTATTGAAAAAATTGTGCATTTAATGAGGTGTATGGAATTGTACGACCTCCTACAATTTGAGATGTTTCAATAACATCCCTTGGTCTTTCATACACTCACTTTAGTGATAATTTTTACTATAAACTCAAAAAAATGAAGAAAATTGCTTATCTCTCCTTCCAGTAGATTTGGCAAGCAAAAGCAGTCTTCATGTTTGTACTTGGTACAATCAGTATGAGAGGTTTGAGGAACAATGCTCTTGGGGTGTATTCTAAACTCAATGAGATTATATTTGGGGGAGTAGCTTGAGGGAGTCATATACATCCTCCATGGCCTTAGAAGCATCCAGGACACATTAAAATTAGCTCACATGAAGTTTTCCAACCTTCATATTGAAATACTAATGTTAGTGCACTCTAGGACTCTCAAATTAGTGTTGTATGCTTTGTCTCAAAGTGATGGAGTACAATAGTCTTATGGTAAAAATATTGGTGCATCACCCCTTAGAATAAGTTTAATTTCATGTCAACTCTATCCCTTTTCTCCATAAACAATCAATTAGTATAGGTGAAAGCATTTCAAGGTACATTTAGGGAGCTAGCCCTTTCATTCTAGAGATTCATCTCACCAAATTGACTACCCACAGCAAGTGAGATGTTTCTATTGTGCCACTTGGATGAGGAGAGCTGATTCATCTCCTAAAATTCTACAAATCTAAGTGACAACAATTTTTGGCACACCTAGTGGGACTCTTAGTCCAAGAAGTTGAGAGATTTTTGGTGTTGTTTCTCAACAATCAACCTTTGGAGGCATCTATCCAAGCATCAATGATGACTTCAAAGTTACATCAGATGTTCAATCAGTATAGATATTCTTTTTAATTACCATTCCTTGTGTTCTTGCATCCTAATGAAGTTTCATGGTTGACCTTGGTGTTGAGTTTTGTTTTACATAAGTTGGTGAGACATTTCTAGCTTGTGCCATTCCCTATCAACAAGAACAAGTTCTTAATCATCGATGTCATGAAGTGTACCATCTCCAACATGAAGTATATCAACCCATTCAAGAAGAAGATTTGTGTCAGTCCTATAACCCTTCATTTCCCTCTCCACATGGACACTATGTTGTTGAGCAACCCTATGAGTATGGCTACCAAGAAAACTATCAAGAAACACTTTCTATCAATCCCAATATGAACCTTATCCTTCATATCATGATACCTATTAGCCTCAAGAGTATTCCTATAAATCTTTTCATATGAAATTAGATGTTTCCATGAATTACACACAAGGATATCATTGGCAAAGTGTAACTCCTACTCATGTAGATGTTTTTCTTTCTAATTAGCCCAAGAATTCACTTTCATATGAGCTCACTAGTGCTTTTATTTTTTCCAAACCCACTCATAAGCCTTCTCATTCATCCCACACTCCATTTCCAACCCCTTCACCTCCAATTACATCTCACGTTATATCTCCTTCACCTCAAATCCATGAACCTATCCATAAATTTTCCACCTCACCCCTTCTCAAGGAAGAGCCTATCTTGAGAGAAGTTGGTGAAGAAGAACAAATTCAATTAATGGTTGATCAAGAGGATCTCATGAGTGACTATGAGGAAGAGATAATCATAGGGCTTGATGAACAAAAGGACAATCCACAAGTTTTTGCCTCCATATTTTAGGGGATGTGTATCCATGAGGAATGTGGCCAAGATTTGAAGGAGGTGCTTGAAGAAGATTCCATGTCTGATCATGAAGTTTTAGATGACCATCTCAAACATGAAAATGAATGTATCATTAAGGATGAATAACAAGTTCAAATCATTCCTCAAAAAGTGGTAGTCTTAAAAGAGTGTCATGAGACTAAGGTAGAGGAAATATCCCTTGAAGATGATATGCATGAAGAAGAAGATTTATGACAGAAGTTTAATGCCATATGCAAGGAATTTGATAGTTTGGGTAAAGTTTTTTATTCTCAAAAAGATTTCATAGCTAATGAAAAGTTCTGTTGATGAATCTAAGTATGATATTGAGTGTTTAATCAAACATAAAAATGAATTTCTTTCTACTGGTCAAGAACATGTTGTTATGAAGTCACTTGATGATGCTAATATACAAAAAGTTGTAAACATGGATAGTGATGTCAAGTTAGACCTTATTATGTATAAAATATATTAAATAACTTCATATGATTTAAAACCACATTCAAGGATGTAGGAACATGGTGGAGTGAAGCTTGGTTCTTCCAAACATCAAGCACACTATGTCAAGGAAGAGGACAAGGCTAAGAGGACTGTCATATTATCAAATTTGCACATCAAGGACAAAGTTCAAGAGAATTTTGAGATTATTTGGATTCAAGATGAGTTAATTTCCTTGGTCAACCCTATTTAGATCTACTTGGTTCTCATTAAACCTCATGCCAATGAAGTTGGCAAGCACCATGAAGAAGATGGAGGCATCAACGCTAAAGGACAAAAGGTTACATGTCTCACTAAATCTTTCATGTCATGAAACATGGAAGGTTTCAAACTTTCCCATTTGATCCAAGAGGGATTTTCTATCTTAGGTTAGTCAGTGTTTGAGTCAGTTATTTAGTTTGGTGTGTGTGTGTTTCATAAGTGCTCATGAAGCACAATAGTGTTTTGCTTAGTTTCTTGTCTTGTGTGTTGCTTCTTGTTATTTTTATTTATGTTTTGTGGGTTGTCAAAGGCAAGGTATGTGTCAAAATTTGTGAAAATGTTACTTCATATCCCAATGGACTAATAAGGCTACTGGTCTAGTTAGTATAGTAGGCATACTACCCCTATGAGTCACCAATTTATTGACCAAATTTGACTTTTAGGTTAAATTGGGGTAACCCTAGGTAAAAAATTTATTTTTAAGAGTTTTAGAGGGTTTAATATTTTGTCATAAGGCATATCATAGGCCATTTAATGTTATATTATCTTTGGTCATTAATTTTATTAGCCAACATGTCCTTTTGAGTCATTTTAGGGGTTAAAATTGAGAATTTAATAAATTATACAAGTTTTTAGAGAAATGTGAAAGTTTTAATAGGTTAAATCACGTGCCATGTGTCCTAGGGAGTCTTTGGTAACTGTTAGTAACTAAAAATTGGTAGGTTCCTAAGAAAAAGGGTAGTTTTCTTGAAAAACTAGAGCATTTAATGAGGTGTACAGAATTGTACAACCTATTATAGTTTTGGACCTTTCAAAAATGTCCCTTGGTCTTTCATACACTCACTTAAGTGATTATTTTGATTATAAATTCAAAAAAATGAAGAAAATTGCTTATCTCTCCTTTTACTAGGCTTGGCAAGCAAAAGTAATCTTCATGTTTGTACTTGGTACAGTCAGCATGAGAGGTTTCAAGAAAAATTATCTTGGGGGTGTATTCTATACTCAATGATATTCCATTTGCAATTTGGTTACTGATGAATGGTGGTCAGAGCTTTATGAACTATCCCTAAGAATTTGACCTTTCTAATTTACTTGCTAATCTGTACATCCCATGGGTTTTTCTCTTGTTTGGATTATTCCATACAATATAGCTACTAATGTTGTTTTAAAATGGTGTTTACTTTCTACTCAAATTATTCCCATTCATGGTTTAATGTTTCAATGTGTTTGGATATGCAAATCATCTCATGTTGCAAGAGGATACACCATTCTATGTTATAAGCAGTCTTGCACCATTTTCAAGATCTTCAGGTTTTGATCATGGTCACAAAGGGTTTTTATATTTTAATTATCATGTTTTCAATGTCCTATAAACCCCTCACCTTTCATCTTATCCGCTAAATAAATAGTCTCCATGAAATTACAGTCATAAGCATCATTAAGTCAATTTGTTATATGACTGTCATACCAGTCAATTAGGTGCCTACAGGAAATCCAAATATTGAAAATGAAGTGTGAAGATTTTTTCCAATCTAGGAATAACCTTGAGGTTTCATTTTATCATTATAATAAGAGGTTAATTGGCATGGAGGGTAGTTTTCCTTGAATACATTGTTCCAACTCACTATCTACCTACACACGTTAGAAGATTCACATACATGAGTCTTGGAGGATGATGTCATGCTATTGTGTGAGCCTTTGAAATGGCTTCAAGACCTTAGAAGGTGTGAAGGTATATTTTAATATGTTGATATTGGCTCAAAACTCATGAAAACTTGAAAAGCATGCACACTATCCACTTCATCCTTTACTGCATGTTTATAGTAAATGACCACCTACAAGGAGCTAATAAAAGGTTAAAGATCCATGTCAAGGGTTGAATCAAGATTTGAAAACCTTATCAAAAGTTGAAATATATATTCTTGATCATGACAGCCCTATTTTTAGGCCATGTTATCCAATGAAGGATGGAAACCATGTTCAAAGTATAGATGACTGAGTTTAGAGCTTTTTCCCCTAAAATGGAGAAACAGAGGTCCTAGCACTTTTTATCAAGGGCAAACAACAGGGTTATCATGGAATTTAAGGCATGATCAAGCCTTATATCCCTATGATAGTACAAGATACTTTAAAAGGATGAAGTCAAAAAGATAAATGGATATTGGTTCTTGAGAGACTCAAACTTGTCAATTTATGCATTGATTCCAGGCAATAGAATCCACATGGTTTGAAAGTATAAATGACCTTGACAACTCAAAGTGTTTTAAGGCATACTATTATGTATTGAATGGATTCATGAAGTGAAAAAGATAAAAAATAGACATTTATAATTTGATCAATGATGTTTCAAGGTCTTATGATCACTTTCAGGCCTTTTTCCATCATAAACATGCACCTATAGGCTCGTTGTAGGGTCACTTTGAGGACTAGGCTTGATAGCTTTGATAACAGACTTCATCCCAAGCATGAAAGAATTAAGTTTAGTTATAACATGGTTTGGGGAGATTCAAGAATGGTTTCACATTATTTTTAAGGCCTCATTCATACAAAGGTACACCTATAGTATGCCCCTACAATCAACTGTGTTTGACTATTTGGGTAGTAAATAGAGAGATAGTGTTTTGAGTGTGAGATGCATAAAAGTGAGACATGCAAAAAAAAAGGTATCAATTAATCTTAAGAGAGCATGAAAAGAGTTTATACATTGTTTCTAAGGTCTAACCATTACAAAATAACCTACAGGTAGGGTTTTCAAAGAGCAACACAGTTAGGTAGGGAACAAGTAAATTATTTTCTTAAAGTGTTGATAGCTTAAAGATGAAACAAATGATCCAAGCAACACTAAATGATTTATATGGAGGTAAATGAGATTATGAAAGCTATTTTGAGGTTAAACCATGATTTTATGCCTATAGAGTTCACTTTTTGAGTAAGGAAAATAGGGTTTCACAGTCAGATTAGAAAATACTTAGCTCATGAGTTCAAGGTGCATTTAAAGGGTATGTGAAGATTTAGAGTGAATATCAAACCTAAAAAAACTGAATCATGACATACATGACCTTAAAATTTCACCATATCATGGAAATCAAGCTAATAAGGGCTCTAAACTAATAAAACACAGTCCATGTAGAGAAAACCCTACACACAGTTTCTCTAACAAGTTTAGGCAGGGTTCAAACCTGTTTCATACTTCTATGCTTTTGGAGGGTCTATGCATAGAATAAAGGGATAAAATTTCATGGAGGGAATAATTACCACTTAAGGAAGACCCTTTAACAACAAAATTGTTTGAGAGAATAGGGGAATTACCCCTTGTTTTGTCTCATATAGGGGGTACTTCCCCTCATACATTAACTATCAGGTTTGGAGAGAGAAAGTGTTGAAATATGAGACCACGAGTTATTTTGGATCATTAAAGAAAGTTTATAAATATGAAACAAACACAAGTCAAGTAGTTAAACATATTATAGAGGGGATAATTCCAATTGGATGATGTAGACCCTCAAAGTTACACTCAGACCTATCAAACAAGGTTTAGGTCTAGTGCCAAATGAGGAGGTCTTTTCCACTTCTAGTCTTGGATATGCCTTATAGTCTATTGAAACATGTTTTTGGGGAATTGTATGATGTGTTTGAGCTATTTGGATGTAGGTAAAGCCACAAAAAACCATTCTAAGATATAAGGTATAGTCAAGCCTATTAGGCAGGGTTCAAACCTAAGGCCAAATGAGAGGTTAGTTGCACTTATAGCATTAGATATGAGATATAACTTATTGTAACATGTTATTAATGACAATATATGTATGATCAAACCTCAAACTTCTAGGGGAAGCTATAAAAAGTCATTTTTTGAGCTCAAACCCACTCAGACCTACATGAAAGTGAAGAAAAAGCTTGATAGGTCAGGTTCAAATACTCACATCTTTTTGAAGGGTTTTCATGGAGGCTAAAGGGGTTCAAGGATGTTGATGAAGGTCTTTAAATATGAATTCGTGGAATTGGTTGGCAATTTCAATGTAAGGTTTTTATGAATGAACCTGAAGAGTGGAAATAAGCTAAAACCCTTACAAACCCTTGCCAGTGACCAGTTTGTGGAAATGAAGCTAGAGATGAATTCTAATGGAATATTTTGACTATTAAACCTATTTTAAGATATATAAGACTCCCTCAATCTACTACAATGCTTTTTTCATATGGACTTGTACGAATGGGGTGAGAAAAAGGGTATTTTTACCCATTTTTATGTTTTGAAGGTTTTAGAAAGAGTCAAAGGATGAAATAAAATTTAGGAGGAATATTTAGACTTATGATAAATACCCATGTTCATTTAATTCCTTGAGGAAAATTTTAAGTGTGCAAACAAGATCTCGCATCTAAGCCGGTCAAAAATGGCATATGGGACAAGCTAGTGAGAAGGGTGGAAAACTTCATGTGAGTTGATTTTATGGTGTTCCTAATGATTATAAGTCTATATAGGGTATTTATACATGTCATTAACTCCATTACATGGATTTTCATGAGAAACTAATGCCTTTTTGGAACCCAAGTGTGCAGTGTACGTGAAAGAGGAGTTTTCTAGATTGTAGATGATGGTGGCTCCTTCCTAGATGATTCTAAATGACCAAGGCTATAACCAATTCATGGAGAGGCATGCCTGAGACCCTTACCCTTATTTCCAATAATTTTACTTGGTACTAGTCAGTTATGAGGTGTTCAAAGGAGGTCAATCATGAAGGTAGTTTTTTTTAGCCAACATAAGGAGTTTCTTGCCACTTTTCATGAGTTTTATGCCTTGTGTGGACACTTGTGCTTCCTAAACCTACATGTTTCATCCCAAATCCTCTTCACATGAAAAATCAACTAATTTTATCATCTTTACAAGTGTCCTTGTGACCATTGGACTTCTCTTTTCTCCTCTTTCTAAAGCGCTATAAGAGCTGCCATTTTAGCCTTTATAATCTAATACCACACCAAGTATGGCAAATCCCTATTGGTTTATACATTATAATTGACTTATAAAATAAATTAAATTTTGTTTTGAGTTCATATATCAGCTTGTTAAAGTGTGTGAAGATATGTATAGTGAATGGTTAAGAGATATTCATTTATCCTTGCTTTCTCTCGATCCTTCTATGTTTGATGCAAGTGATTCCATGCCTAGCAAGTCATATTAAGTGTTTTGATGTGTATGTACATGTTCTTAAATTTAAAATGAAGTCTTATCATCTAAAAAATAATCTAGGTTTCCACTTACCTTGGATAGTCTTCATAAATGGCACCTTCATATTGAACTACTAATGTTAGTGCACTCTAGGACTCTCAAATTAGTGTTGTATGATTTGTCTCAAAGTGTTGGAGTAAAATATTATTATGGTAAACATCTTGGTACGTCACCCCTTATAATATGTTTCATTTAATGCCAACTCTATCCCTTTTCTCCATGAACAATCAATTAGTATAGGTAAAATCATTTCAAGGCACATCTAGGGAGCTAGCCCTTTCATTCTAGAGATTCATCTCACCAAATTGACTACCCCTAGAGGGTGAGATGTTTCTATTATGCCACTTGGATGAGGAGAAATAATTCATCTTTTTAAAAGGGTGAAAATCTAAGTGATAATAGTTCACTTAGTCTAACTTCCATCAAGGAGAAGATCGAGTACTCAAATACCTTGATTGTACCCTCCTTACAAAGAAAGATATTTTTTCCTTCACCCTTGTCCATGGCTGACCTATGTTTCTCATTCAAAGCTCTTTCCTATATGACCACCATCCCATCTATTTTATCATAACTTAGACTTCCCCTCAAACTAAACCCAAGAGTTCCTAGTTCTACCTCAACACTGCCCATCTCAAGGATGAGTAGATTGTGGAGCATATCACCAGGATTTAGAATTTGGAACCTAAACTCGCAGGGGCCATTGATTGGATTGAATGGTGTTCTGACACTATAACCCACACCACTTCCTTCCTATGTATATATGGTAAATAGGTGGTTATTTTTAGGTGGTGCATTCAGAATGATATAAACTATGAATAGTTTTAGGTTTCACAGGAGTTAGAAGTTGCACCTTTAAACTCTCATTTGTAGACTCAAGCCTCCATGTGGAGGCATAAGTTATAGGTTATGGAGGATTATAAGGATAGAAGAGCCCAAATCCAAGCAAGGATGCATTAATTGAATGTAGGAGACAAAGTGACCAAGGAATTTTTTTCTCTCCTTTGGTCAAGACAAGTTACTAACAAAATCAAAGCCATTAGAAGTGATTCAAATATGCTTACTAGACTCTTATATATCTTCCAAGCCTTTTTACATCAATATCATGGTGCCTTTGTGGCACAACCTTTATCTCCTACTCATGAGGTTTCCCTCTCACAATGCCTTGATGTGGTCCCCTATAAGATCTCAAAAGATTAGAGAGTTTCCTATGATAGACCTCTCAATGTCAATGACCTTAAGGAAGTTATTATGCAGATAGTATTTGATAAATCCCTAGGTATATATGGATTTCCCTATGAATTCTATCAAACCTTATGGGATAATATTAGACCTAATCTCCATAAATTATATTCTAAAGTAATCCTAGCCAATTCCTTAGGTCACCTCATCAATCAGGGCAACATCAAGTTCATCCCCAAGGTAAGAGATCCTAAGGTAATTATCAATTGGAGACCCATCACTTTGTTGAATGTGTCCTAAAAAATCATAGCCAAAGCTTTAGCTCTCATAATTAAGTACTTACTTCCCTTAATTGTGTGAAGTGAGCAAACTAGGTTCATTTAGCATACATATATTATAGATAATGTTATTATTATATGGGAAGGCATGGAATGGAATAGAATATCCAACCAGAAGGCCTTATTCATTAAGATTGACTTTGAGAAATCCTATGACTGAATAGAATGGCTTTTTATTATAGCTATGCTATAGGCTTTGGGGTTTGGCCCCAAGTTTGTTCATACTATCAATATACTTTTTCAAGATGGCAGGGTCTACATCACCATCAACGGGTCCCAGTCTTAACATTTTGAGATCCATAGGTCCATTAGACAAGGTTTCCCTTGGCCTTTGCACTTTATGTGTTGGCTGATGAAGGTTTTATCTATCTTTTAGCCAGTTATGCTTCCAAGGGTCTGGTCAAAGGGATCTCTCCACCTAATTTAGACTACCAGTTAATTAATGAGCACTTTGATGATGATTCCTTCCTCACCCTTCAAGAGGATGAAATCTCTATCAAACATGCCATGGAATGTTTAGATATTTTTTTCCCTACTTCTAGGTTGTCTATCTAATGGCATAAAACCTAGTACTACTGCCAATATTTATCACCCAAACTTCCTTGTCTAGAGGAATATATGTGGCAATGGATCCTTTTAGGGGTTTAATTTAAATTTTTAGGCATTTTGTTTAATTTTAGATCTTCTCCCATAAATTTGTGGTCCTATGTGGTTCAAAGAGTGGAGAAAAAAAATCTCTTTCTAGATCACTAAGCCTTTGACCTTGGTCAAAAAGTTAAAGATTTATTCTAAGGGGCTCACTGCTACTCATATTTACTATTTATTTTATTAAGCCCCTTCAAATGCCTCCTATGCAAAGCTTGAAAAGCTTCTATGAGATTTTTTATGGGCCAAGTCTGAAGGACACTAAGGCTTTCATCGAGTCTCCTGGGCCATCTATTATCATTCTAAAGAAGCTAGTGGGTTGGGGTAAATATTGGCATAAAGATTTAGGGAACTGCTATTGGTGCTAAATGGACTATCAAAAAACTAAATAGGTGATGAAGCCTAGAAAATTTTATTGCAGCACTACATTTCTCAAGGTTTCCCTCTTGGCATAAAATCCTGGCAAGACAAACTTTTACAGCATGCTTATATCACTAGTGTCTATCAAAATAGGGGGAACATTTGTCATGCAAAGTATTTGGAAGGCTTGCAAAAAGTTCAAACCTCACCTTATTTAGTTGGGGGATGGGTTTAGAAGTGGTCTTTTTTAAACTCCTAATCATTATGGTGGTCTCCTTAGCTGACCTTCCACAATGTCCCTTTTGCCATGGTTCCCTGGATCAAAAGTTGAAGGTTATTTAAGAAAGGTACTCTTACGATTGGTGATATGTTATATAAGGTTTCTAAGGACTGGATTTCTTGGGCTATGCTAAAGGCTAAATTACATCTTAACAAGGAAGATGCAGAATCCATTATTGAATTGTAGAGTTATATTCTTGATGAGTACTTACACAAGATTGGACTTTCATCTCTCAAGCTGTGGTGGAAGGACTAGTCCTAGCATACAGCCACACCATTATGTCATTATTCTCCTCAGCTAGGTTATAATTTATTATCCCTAAGCATATTGACATAAAGGATCTTAATCATTGATGGTCTCTCCAATCCCTTCATTGGGTTTGGGTTAGGAGATTTGATAACATTTGGGTGGCTTGTATTGAACCTAAAAAGGCACACTTCCTTTGGTGTATTTTTTACCAAGGTTTGTCCATGGGAAATCGGCTCAAGCACATGAGGGTTCTTAATCTCACTTGCTCATCCTGTCACCACCTAAAAACCATCAAACACCTCTTTTAGTTTTACCCACATGCTTAGTCAGCCTAGATATGGATTCATACCCTTTTCAAACCCTTCAGCATGAATTTTTCACTTGGAAAATGGCTCTCTTGGGGGACTTCACCCTACTAATTTCAAGATATAATAGATTTTGGTAGATTTTTTGTACTGATATTGTGTTTCAGATTTAAAAATTTAGAAATCAAGCATGTTTTAATAATGAGATTATGGAAAAATATTTTGTATGACTAACAAAGTTATTATTATTTCTATCATTAACCTCTATATTTAGAGTCAAATAGACAAGGTCTGGCTCAAGTTTCATCATCTACAGGTTCTTCTAGATCATTGAGAGAATGCCCCTTGTGTAGTTAGTCATGAGCCACTTGATCCTCTATCTCGTCACTCTCCTCTTGGGGGTCATGGATGCAAGGGAGGTGCTACCACTCTTGAAATCATAGGTCTTGAATTTGGAGGAGCTCTTCTCCTCACTCTCATTGGTTATCTCCTTTGAGAGTATTTGATAGAGGCAAAGACAATGGTGGTGAGGGTGGAGGCCCCATCTACAGGACAAGTTCTTGCATTTAGATCTAGCCATCTCTCCTTCTCACTAGGATTCATAGATGTAGAATGATGCTAAAACTAAACAACAAGTTGATGCTTGGGACCCCCTCCCTATGGATGAATATCCCTTGGCTTGAGATGGCTGGGGAGGGAAGCCTCAAAACCCTCCACCTCCACCTCCTCATTTGGACACCATTTTTGTAGTTGTTGCTTAATATGTTCCTTGATGTTTGTGTTATTTCATTATCTTTTTTTAATTTATGTGCACTTGAGTTAATTTAACTGTGGTTATCAGCAAGGTTGTGACTAGTTATTTTGGATTTTGATTCCCCTTAAAACTTTTTTAGCTTGATTTGGTATTCAGGGTGTGACTTTTCCATCTATTTTTTTGTATGACTAATAATATACTATTAATTTAGTCTTTAAATTAAATTAATATAAGTAATTTTCAATCCAAAAAAAATAAAAAATAAAACTCATTATAATAAAGAGATTAGGAAAGATAAATAATAAATCACTCTTGGGATACCTGCATAATATACATAAGGATGCACATGGTGTGAGCTTGAGGTTGTGGATTCATAATTAAGCTAAAGGCTTATATGGTGGGGTGAAGCCCCCAGATTCATCTCATAAGAGACAAAATAGAGAAGATGTTGTTTGGACCCATTCTAAGGCCGACACAAACAACTCACTAGAAAATACAAGAATGTTCATTTGGCACCAGCAGAACTATCCAAGGATCGATGGGGAAAAATATTTTTGATGTGTGGGTAGATATGTGGGATATGTGGTGAATGTCCTCTGTAATGTGGCAAATGTCGTCTACAACACATGCCATTACCCTGCTTCCCAAATCAAATCCCTTATCTTTTGGTTAAATATGATATACACATTTGATGTACCGATCATCAGGAATAAATATTTGGATTCAGGTTCAACAATTATAGGTATTTTCTATTTCATTATTATTGTATGGTTTCAATCGAGACTTAATATTGCTACATATTTATAGTAATATCAATTATTCTATTTTTTGGTTTGAAATACGTAAGAAAGTAGGGAAAACAGGTCTTTTGCTCATCAAAAAAATCTAAACCTATGTTCTAATAAGGTATAATTCTATGTTATACATGTATGAGAGATTGAAATAGATTTTATAAAGATAAAATCTAAATAGTGTAAAATAACTTATGAATACATATTTAAAAATATATTTTATTTCCCAATCTTGGAATCACACAGAATACATTATTAAAAAAATGAAATAGCTTTGAGTGACCTTGTTCTGTGTCACAAAGGGTTTTCAAGACCTCTCCAATGACATCCTATCTTCCTCTCCTAGTGTTGGGCAACAATCCCATGTCATACTCCCAAAACATTTAGTACTACGTAACATAAAGAACTGGATGAATTAATTACATACCATAAAAGAATCAACTATAGGGATCATCTTAGGTAAAACCCTAACCACAAATAATAATATTTATGCAACCGATGTAGAAAAAAATGTAGAAATTTAAGAAAAAAAAGTATACAAAATTTAACCCTAAGCGCCCATCACGCGTGCCTCTTTTAATCCCCTTTTGATACATAATTTTATAGGCTCTAACCTTGAATAACACATTTATCACCATTTTGGCAACACATACCTCAAATATATTAGCAAAAAAACTCAGAGCCAAACTTAAGCTTTCCTTTTATTTTTCTTATTTACGACTTTGGTAGGATTTGATCATGTGATGCCGCAGAGGATGAAGAAGGTCCAAACCCTAGGCAGAGGCAGAAGTAGGATAACTGCCAAAATCCTACACACTACCATAAGTTTTTAAAAATTAGAATCAAACTCTCTTTTTACTGTTAAAAAAAATACAAAATTAAAATATCAATCTTTTGGAAATAGGACATCTTTGTCATTTCTTACTATAATCTACCACCTACTTAAACAAAATTTACATAGAAAATATATTAGTATCCACAAATGACCACATGAAGAAGCTAACAAGAAAAGATAGGAGGTAATGAAGAACAAATGAGAATTCAAAAAGACTAATCATAGAAATTTCAAGCACATACGACTAAAACAACCAATATTAGAACTTTATTTGAAGGCATAGAAATCGTTGACAATGAAAATAGAAGATAAAACATGGTGCCAAATCATAGGACTCTGGTTTGAGTATTACCACAGAGCATTAGATTAGGAAATTACCAAATTGAAAGAAGGTCAATTTAACTTCACTAAAACAAGTTCAGTAAGAAAAAATGGTGTAGCAACGAAGAGGAAGACAAGGTAAAGGCATTTGACCGTATAACCATGAAAGATGGCAATTTATTGTGGTGAGGTTGGGCAGAGTAAACAAATTTTGCTTGGACTTGGTCATATCATATTTGTGTTTTGCTAGGGTTTGAAGGTCGATTAGGTTTTTTTATATTTGTTGACAGTTGTCTTTTAGTGTGTCATTGCCATGCTCATATTAATGCCTCTAAAATCTAATTAACTAGGGTAATGCAAGCATTGATGCTTGGTCATTGATTACGATAGTATCGAATAGACCAGGTTCATGTTAGATTGATTTGTGGATCATTGCTCTAGCAAATAGGAGGCTATCATATGTCGAGGAAGGAATAACGTGTGAAGTTCAAATTACTTATTGACTATTTGAATTTGATAAGAATCTTAATCGGTTTTTAGGGATTATTTGTTTAAGCTAATGGTAATAAGATTTAGGTCTAAATTTATTGAAACTCTTAAACAAGACTTTGGTTTGATGTCCAATGTTTATTAGGATGCCCCATGTCCACCCTCATCATTTTGAAAGTGGCCCTCATGTAGAGAACAAGTTTTTTTATAATATTCATAGGAGCTTGAGCTTACTCCAAGTACTTACATGATTTTTTCCTTCAAAGTTCACAACATTTATATTAGTAATTGATTCTAAAGGTGTAAATTACACTAGAAAGAATGTAATATATATTTTTTCTATTTCACATTTTAATAAAGTCTCTGTCATATAGATGACATAACCATGAAGATCTTCAGTTTAAATATGTCACCACGTTAAAATAAGCATAGATTTTTTTTAATTTAATATAATAGAGTAGCCTTTTGATATGTCATCTATGCACGTTAGACTATTGATACAATCTAAGACGATCATCAAAGTTCATGCTCCATTTAAGGTGGAGTGGACTCGAGAGTTGTTGAAGACCATACAACCAATCACCGATTACTTTCCTTTTTTATCTATAAACAAAGCTAAAGCATATGCAATGTCAAAAGAGGGGCAATTGATGTGCATGATATTATATTATCACGTGATATTTAATATTATATATTGCTTATATGGTCTATATAAATTATATATATTATAATATATTTATTATATATATTAGCTAAATATAAATATATAATTATAACTAATAATTATATAAAATAGTATAGTAATATTTAATATTATATATCAATTATATGGTATATATAAATATTATATAGTATAATATATTTATTGTATATATTAGATAAAAATAGATGTAATAAGAATATAAATATAAAACATTATAATATAACTATATTACTTTATATCTATAATATCCGACTTAATTAATTAGAAATTATATTTAGCCAACTAAATTGACAAAGGTGTTAAAAGTTCTAATAAAATAAACTTTGAGTTCATAATTTTAAATCCAATTATTATACACATATAATATATTTATATCATATGTTATTGTATTTTTACATCTGTCCATGCCACCCCCAAAGGTTCGTCTATGCATTTGACCACCTTTTCAATATTTGTTTATTCATTTATCAAACTATGTAAGGGGAAGCGGTCCTTGTTTATTCACCTTAACTAAATTATTTAATAATTATATTATATATATTAGATAAATATAAATATATAATTATATAAAATATTATAGTAATATTTAATATTATATAGTAATTATATAATAGTTATTGTATATATTAGATAAAACGTGTGTGTGTATTTATAAAATATAATAAAACAATAAGAATATAAATATAAAATATTATAATATAATTATATCACTTTATATCTTTAATATTATTAAATTATTATACACATATAATATATTGATATCATTTATTATTATATTTTTACATATGTCCATGGCCCCCTAAGGTTCATCTATATATTTGATCACCTTTTCAATGTTTGTTTGTTCATTTATTGAACTATGTAGGGGAGGGGTCCTTGTTTACAACTAAATTTGGGAGCAATTACTAATAAGTGCATGTGTCTTCCTCGAAATTTGATAAAATAATGTTAGTCAAAGATTTATCATATGTTTTTCATGGTCTATTTCTAAAGTATGATAGCATCTCTTAATTACTATTACCAACAAATTGGACCATGTGTAGTGTATGGTGAATATAATACAATCTATTATATATAGATTTGAACTAGAGATCTTCAGGTATATGTTTTGATTAATAATTATTTAAATTAAACTCTTTTTTAAAATATAGATTTGCACCAAAGACCTTCAAGTATATGTTTAGATCAATAGTCATTTAAATTAAACTCTATCTTCTAATTTTTTTCATAATGTCAATTAATTTAATTCAATATATACACTTTTTTAATACATTTAAATCGATATATATCTTTTTCTATTGATTTATTAAATTGTATGTTTTTTTTAAAAATAGAAAAGGGTCTATTAAATTGTAAAATGTTCTTTATTTTTCTTTTAAATCAGTAATATTTTGTTATCAAAAAATATGTTTTTTCCAAATACATTGAACTATATATTCTTTCAAATATGTAAACAATCATTGGAAAAGTATCAATTTATTTAATTCAATATATATGTTTTTATAATATATTTAATTCAATATAAATATTTTTTATTAATATATCAAATTGTATGTTTTTTTTTAAAAAAAACCATACAATGGTCTATTAAATTGTGAAATGTTCTTTGTTTTATTTGAAATCGATGTTATTATGTTATCAAAAAAATGTTTTTTGTTCAAATATATTGAGTTGTATATTCTTTCAAATATATAAACAATCATTGAAAAATTGATTTGGACATTTAGCTACCTCGGAATCTAGACTTGCAAGTGCCTTGTTTGATATTAGAAGATGTGTTTAGCGAACGGATTTTAAATCTTATGATGCTAACTCACCATGTCACTAGTTGAACGTTAGACTATGTACACAAAATATTTTTAAAGCAAATTAACGAGAGATCAATCCAATGTATAAAATACCAACTAACAATATTAATAGTAATAACTATTTACATATTTTTATATGTTTATTCAAATTAAATTATATCTTTAAATTATTTTTAAGCATTAGATTTAATTTTAAAAATATCTATTTTCTTATTTTGTATTCCGGATTTATTTAATCAAAAAACAATATTGCAATAATAAATAATATTAAAGTTATTAATATTTTTCTTTAACAATTATATTATGTTACATTTTAAACATTATAAATAAAATAATTATAATAACAATGTTTGATATTTGAAAATCCATATATTTATTAAAATAATTAAGAAAATAAAGTTTGATATTGGCAAATCCATATATTAATTTGCATCAATAACATATTTATTTAAAATATTGTGTAAACTAATAAGATTTATAAATAATACACTATTGTAATATTCAATCACAAATTAAATACATTTTTATATATAATACATTGTTATAAAATTCAGTCACATTTTTTTAATGAATGGTGTGAAACAATAATATGTTCATTTAAAAATCTTGAAAAGTAATTAAACTTATAAATAATACATTATTGTCATATTCAATCACAAATTAAATACATTTATATATATAATACACTATTATAAAATTCAATCATAATTTTTTTTATGCATATATAATATACTTTAATGTATATTTAAAAATAAATAAGTACATTTATATATATATATATATATATATATATATATATATATATATATATATATATATATATATTTAAAAATACATTAAAATATAAAAATATATGATATTAAATATAATACTTACATATTCAAAAGATAAATTATGTAGTCAAAAATACTTATGCATTCAAAATACAATATTAATAGTCAAAAATAATTTTTATTGAAAATAAATATTAAAATATAGATTATATAATTTATTACAATATTAAAATATATATTTCAAAATATAAAAAATATATTAAATTGTTTTTAGTAATTGATTAGGACATTTGTACACAACAAAATGACGACAAACAATATTAATCACAAAATTTATTTACATATTTTGTAAGTTCATTTTAAATTTAAAAAATTATATTAATTATATATGAATTTAAATTAGTTATATATAAATTAAAAAATAAAAATAGTTTTACAAAATATGTTAAATAAAATTTATATAAAAGATGTAATATAATTTTTGAAGTGTTTTTATTTATATCAATAATTTAATATAATATAAATATTTAAATTATATTATCACTTAAAATATATTACTCAACAAAAAAACATTAATCACAACATTTATTTACATGTTTATGTAAATTTATATCAAATTTGAAAAATTATTAAAAATTATATCAGTTATATTTTTTTTTACAATTATATTTAGGCATTTTATTTTGTATTAATAATATATATTTTTTTATTTTGTTTATGTTCATGCATCACATTTAATGTTAATAATATCTATATTCTTATGTGATACTATCTAATTTTAATCAGATATATTTAAATAATATGACAACTAGGAGTCAAAAAAATATTATTATACCGAAGGAGACTCCAAACATGGTCTTTAGTCATCAAACAACTACAATACGATGATAATTTTAGTAGAAAATAATTTATCATTCATATTGTACATCACAGAATGCAGAAGCCTCCTATGATCATTATAAAACAAGGCTTAATGGAACATTTCTCAATTGTCGATCCTCATACAATTTTCATCGCAAGGTTTAAAAGTAAGAAAACATATTATAGAAGTTTTAGCTTAATATATAATACAGTTGAAGATGCTTTAAAATATGAACCTGAGCATATATTAATTCGGAATGGAATCCATGTTCCTAATTCTTAGCCCAAATCACAATGTCCAAATAGGGGCAAAAAAATTCAAAATGTTACACAATTCAAATCAATTTGATATTTGAGTTTATATATAAATAATAAAATAAAAATATTATCTTTCTGTATTGAGAGGATCCCATCTGCTATTCGAATATCTTCTGTGATTTTTACTTAAATATTTATGTGTCCAATATGTTAAGTGGTTTTAATAAGAGACAACACAAAGACAATTCTAATATGTTTTTATACTAGCTCAAAAAATATTATTATAAATAATTATTGTACAAATGACTTGAGATTCATATTTAATAAATTTTATATCTTGCATTTAATAAATATTATAAGTAATAAGTAAAACTTTTTTGAATTAATGATTACTATATTTTTGATTTGTTTTATAGGAAACCACCCATATCAACTATAAACACATCAGATGTTTTCACCTATCCACCAATTTCAAATCTCAAATAATGGGTAGTCATGGAAAAAAAATTAAAATCATCGAGCCATCGGCTTCAACATCTAAAGGAGAATGCATGCAGACAATGACTCGAACTGAAATCAAAAAATTAAATTTGTACAAAAATAATTGGTCTACTGAGGATAGAGTACTAAAAAAGAGGATATTGCATAATTACACAAACAACAATGGTTCAGGTCAGGTTTTTACCTTCAACATTGTTAATAGTGAGGGTGATGACATTATTATAACTTCTTTTGGTCAAGTAGCAAATCTGTACTTCAACCAAATTCAATTCAGAAAAATATATTCAATTTCAAATGGTACATTAAAATATGCAAACAAGAAATACAATAAATCAAAAAGCCCATGGGAGACCATTCTCAGCATGACATCTTATGTTAAACATTGTTCTAAAGAAGATTCTACCATCCCATTATTCCAATTTGAGTTCAAAAAAATTAATGATATTATTGATGCAACTTCAAACACAAAGATTGACATTATTGGTATCGTTATATCTATTATTGATACATCTCATTTTAAAAGGTCAAATAGAACCTCGAATGTTAAAAAACCACTAATATTTTAAGATAACTTTGAATGTAGCATCCAAGTAACCCTTTGTGGAAGCTTTTGTGACAAGGAGGGGAAAGTACTAACAGAAATTTATACTTCTACACCACAATTAGCTCCAATTCTTGCCATCCAAAAGGGGAAATTACAATATGAATATAATGGAAAAATAATAAGGACTGATTTAGATACACAATTTTTCATCAACCCAGATATCTCTGAGGCACATGAAGTTAGGACATGGTTTGAATAAATTGGGAAAATGTTACAAGGGCCATCAGTTGGTGTAAGACCGACTCAACATAAAACAATTAAAGACATCCATAAATCAAGAATGGTTAGGCAATCAAATTCATTTACATTAGATGCCGCAATAATACACATTAAAATAACAAATTTTTGTTATCTTGCTTGCACTACTTTAATTAACAATAAAGAATGTAAAAAAAATGATTTAAAATAATGATGTAATGTGACATTGTCCAAAATGCCACATTAATTTTCAAAATTGTGAATATAAGTATGCAAAGAATTTTGTATTGAAAGATGCCATAGGAATAATATGGACCACAACATTTGATGATGTTGTTATTACAGTAATGGGTATCATAGCAAAAAAAATTCAAGAGATATTAGCATCACCAGATGAGGTTTGGGAAATTGTTAGGAAAGTGTTACTCTGTAGGTACCATTCACAATGTCAACAAAATAAAAAATATATAATGACAAAGAACAATTGCATTGTGTCATATTGAATATAATTAAAGATGAATCTACACTAGTAGATACATCTTTCACTGATGCAATTGATGTAGACTAACATATGTTAACTCTACAACTAATGTAATTAATTGTAGTTTGTGTTCAGTTACATGTATGTAATATGTAAATAAAATAGATTTTGAAAACCATTTGTTGGTATTATTCATTTTCTAATAATTTAATCACCATATTGTAAGATGTTTGACAGACCTTTATTTTTTTTGAATTTTGCATTGAAATAGATTTTTTAAGAGTTTGTGATCTTCTGAAATGGCGTGTTGTAAATCTTTGTGTTTTTTTAGTATTTTTAAAATCTTAACAAATAGTTAGTTTTATATTGATATATACGTAAGGATCATTGTTGATCTCAAAATCAAATAAAAATGTCATTGTAACATTTTTTTAACTTTAAGTACTCTTTTTAATACTTTAAGTATTCATTTTTGCAACATTTTCTTTACAGCTACGATACATTTTTTGCTTTTGTAAAAATTAAATACAAACCTTTGACAAATATGGCTCTCAGAACAATCCAAGGACCAGTTGAACAAGAAAACACAGAGGGAGATGAAGATACACAATTGGATACTATTTTTGATATTAAGCAGTATGCATGGGAATGTAATGAAATAGGCATTGTTCAATTCCAAATAATTTTAACTAAATTGAATAATGAAATAGACTGTGCAAAATGTGGTTAAAGAATACTTGAACAATAACTGCTAATATGAAAATTGTAAAAAAATGAAATGAAATATTAGAAAAGAAAACAAAAGCTATTCCTATATATATATATATATATATATATATATATATATATATATGGTCAATGACTACATTTGCTAAAAAACCTTTTTATAATAATAAAAAAAGCCAATGTGTGTTATTGATACCCAGAGACAAAAGCGATGCACAAAAAGATCCAAAAGTAAGCAATTAGTTGAAAAAAGGACATTTTACTATTTTTAATTAGTATAAATTTAGCTATATATAACTCTTTTAAAAATTTAGTAATTAATGTTTTTATTATGACCATTGCAGATACTAATGGGAAGCGAACACTCAAATAAAAAGGCTCATTTGAATTATGCAATATATAAGGATGAAATTAATGCACGTTGGTGGCTTCAATACCATACAAAAACAACAAATATTTACCCACTATTTATGGAATGTAACTATTAGACAACCTCAAAATAAATTCCATGAAAAAATAGATAGTCTTTCTTCAATACATCCATGATCCATTTGTAAAGAATCGTATTTAGGCAATCAAACAAGGAATTATCATCATAGCCTTCCTTGTTATCGATGCATTGGTGAAACAAATATTAATCACTTTTGTGCAACAAATAATATGGACACAGGTATACAACCTAAAGTTCTATTTGATCTCACTCAAGTTGAAGAAATGCTTATTGCAAGAGTTAATCCAATACTGCAGAAAACTCATACACGTGGTGGATAATATAATTACAGTGGTCATACTATTAGTTTCCTATAAGATATATCTTTTATTATTAAGTACCTACCATGCCAACCTACAAACCTTGACATCTTAGTATTGAGAAGAATTGGATTAGAGAACAAACCATATGATTGCTTTGTAAGCAAATCATGTGTTAGCAAAACTCTGCACTATAAAATGGAAAATGATCCCTACTATAGAGATGTTCAAATTGACTACAAAGCACTAGATGATTTACCATCAAGGCCTACTGATATCTCCTCATTCCATCACATTACAATGGAGATTCAAAATATGCCAATTACTAATGTTGACTTTGAAGATGACATAGATGCACCTATAAATATACAACACCAACAAACAACATCATTTGTAGCTTCTCTTCCAAATAAACAAATAGAGGTCGACCGCATAAGAGACTATGTGAACAACATAAAAAGTGGAAACCCACTTGTAATTAATTGGCCAAATGTCAGCAAGTCACATTAATGAATACAACACCGAGGGGTTATTTTTTAAGGCATTTTTGACTTTTTTCCCAATAGGTGTTTGCATGTTCCAACAACCTCATATTAAAAAGATACAACTATACGAATATGATTTGCACTTGCTCAGATATCAAGATAATTAATTTTAAAGCCACCCATACTTCCGTTATTTTATATTAAACCTTATTATGCGTTATCGAAGCCAGACAACTATTAGTGTAGCTTTTTATTTTTCCATATTTATTAATTAGGGAATATTATATATTTGTGCATACATGGAGTTTTCCTACATTCGTGGGATAGGCTAGCTTATGTGGAGATTGTGTGTCATAAGGTGTCATAAGAATATCATAAATAACTCCTTTGACCGGCTATTCCGGGTATGGGAATTACTTCTCTATTCTTGGCACCTTGTCACCACTTTTTTTGGAGGAGTCTATTCTTGGGGTGCTTTGACCACCTTTTGTGGAGGAGTCTATTCTTGGGGTGCTTTGACCACCATTTGTGGAGGAGTTACTTACTAATCAGAGCCACTCCGGTAATCGTGTGTCTGGTTATGCTATTTTGAAATTCTCACATTGCTTTCTTAGTAGTTTTTTGTTTAACTCCGTTACATTTAAGAGTTTTGGTAGAGTTTCTTGAAAACTCATGCAAATCCATACGGAATTTGTTTAAAAAATTTTACTTCTAAGTTAGTACTTGCCAAGACACTTTGTCTAGATCTGTGGTTTTCTTCAGCAAGGCGGAGGAATTCTAGTTTTGTCATTCTGCAGGAGAAAAAAAAAAGATATATGCACTCTGTTTGTTGGACGCCACCTTCAATGTGGAGCTTCTGATAGAAAGAAGTGAAGGTTTCCAACCCAGGCGCTGCCTAGACCAGACGCCTACCACTCCAGGTGCTGCCCACTCACAACACAAGCAGTCAGCACTCACACAGGTCTGTTGTTTGTTTTTTGTTTTTTGCAAAAAAAATCAGTTTTGCGCCCCTTTTTTGGGCCGCCCCCTATTGCAGTTGTTGTTTTGTTGTCTAAAAAAAATAGAAGTGTGCCCTCTTTTCTAGTAAAGACATTCTGCTTCTTCCTTCCAGCAAGGCACCTCAGTCAGGCCGTACGCCCAGGAGAACACTGCATTTAATTTTTTGTTTTTTCTGGAAAAAATCTGCAGTGTGTGTTTTTTGGCGCCCCTTCCTATTTGGTGTCCCTTTTCTTACACCTGGCGCTTCTTTTTCTGCACTTGTTTTGTCTCTTCTGTGGTAAAAACTAGCTGGAAGTGTTAACTCCAGCAGTCTATGTTGAAGTACTAAAATCTGCATTGCGTTGGAAGAGTTGAAGGGTGCATTTTCATTGGTGAAGCCCTGATTTCATCTTCTTGGCAGTGCCTATCAGGTCTTAGACATCACACAACAGCTATCTCCCTTTCTCTTATTAAAAAAAAATAAAAAAAACTCGCTGGAAATTCATTTTTGCCTTACTAGTATTTTTTTACTAAAAGAGGAAGGTAAACTTGCTTTCATGCATACCGAGACAATCAGTTAAACTTGTTTTCACAAAGACCTTTTTCTTTGGATTCTTCATTCTGTTTCGAATCCAAAGAGTGGTTGGAAGGCCACTTTAGCTCTCCATAATAGGCATTTTTAATGTTTTAGTGTTTTTTTTGCAAAAACACTAATTTACGAGAAAATTGTAACTTTAAAATCTTGCAAACGGTAGCTCGGTTTTGGGTGCCATTTTTTTCAAAAGTGCTTGTAATTCAATTCTCTACAGTGTCAACTTATTATTTTTCAAAAACACACTAGTTTATTAAGTGCCAAAAATTTGGGTCTCTATAAAGTGCCAAAAATTTGGGTCTCCCGAGACGCATTTTTGGCTGAGTCTGACGTCCTATTTGCTTTAGTCTTGCACTGATTGCTCTAAGACGCATTTTTGGCTAAGTCCGACATCTTTTGAACGTGCACTTGTATATTTGGGGGGGCTCAATATTTTGGGGGGGGTGTGATTGCTTTTTCACATCTTGTAAATTTTCACTTTCATTCTCATTTCTGCATAAAATCACAACTTGCAATCAACACAACTTCACCTAAATTCAGCTAAAAAAATGGATTCTTTTCAACTTAAACCCCTAACACCCTTCAACTATCATGAATGGAAAGTTCAAATGTCAATCATTCTTAGAAGTAAAGGGTTGTATAGGATCACCATGGGTATAAAAGTAGAACCCAACACAGATGTTGAAAAGGTTAAGTGGTACAACCGTAGTGATGAAGCCTTTGGGTTACTGAGCTTTTCTGTGTCTCCAAAACTTATCTTCCACTTAGAATCCTCCCAAACTCCTAATGACATATGGGACACCTTAGAAAAGTTGTTTGAGAAGCTTGATGAGATGAGAGGTCATGAGCTCGAAAACGAACTCATAAGTCTAAGTCCTAGCAACTTTGACACCCTACAGGACTTCTTCACTAAGTTTAAGGCCCTTAGATTACAATTGAAAGAATGTGGGATAGAGAAGAGAGATGATCAACTCATACTTTCTATTCTCGCAAAGCTAGGTCTAAGCTATTCAGTCTTTGTCTCCACTTTCCATGCCACAAAAAGTGCCCTTGGCACTACATGGAAAATGCCTTCTTTGGATTCATTCATTGCCGACTTGACTAGGGAGCAAGATAAGCTAATTCAGATGGGCACAATGAAGTCTACTCAACCCCAAGCCTTGATAGCTGGAAATGGTAAAGATAAGACTTTAACAAAGGAGAAGAAGAAAAAGAACAAGGACTAGGAGAAGAAGAAAGAAAACACCAATCTTGCCAAAAACAACATTGAGTCTTCATCCTCCAATGCTAAACCTAAGAAAGAGAAGGTTAAGTGTGCTTATTGTAAAAAGACAGGGCATGATGAACACAAATGCATGAAGAAACAAATAGATCACCTAACTCATCTTCTAGAGAAGAACAACATAGGTGTTCATGAGTCCATCAAGCAGAATTCATTTACCCAAGATTCTACTAAGGCAAAAGGCAAGGGTAAGGAGAAAGAAAAGGGCAAGGCCCTTGTAGAAACTATAGCTTCTACATCTTTATGGGTCATAAACTCGGGTGCTTCTCACCACATGGGCTCCTCACTAGTTGAGTTTTCATCTTTAGAGCCTTGTAGCATGACTTCAATTAGTTTGGGTGATGATACATCAGTTTCTATTTCAGGGAGAGGGTCAATTAAA
Source organism: Torreya grandis (assembly GCA_037957365.1). Lineage (NCBI taxonomy): Eukaryota > Viridiplantae > Streptophyta > Pinopsida > Cupressales > Taxaceae > Torreya > Torreya grandis. Next base: position 3,250,819 of record JARHVA010000509.1, on the reverse strand, counting down.
ATGGAAGGAGGAACATTCAATAATGTTCTAAGTGTTCCTTCTCTTTCAACCAATCTCTTATCAGTGTACCAAATCACTCACATTGGTCGGGGCATGAGAGTTGAGTTTTCACCAGATTCAGTGTCCATTAGGGAGTTGCATAGTGATACTACAGTGGCAGTGGATAAGGCAGATCACCAAGCCAGGTTATACACCTTCTCACATTTTGCATCAAATTTTTTTCCAACAACATTGCTAACTCATTCAGATAGAGTTAGCAAATTGTGGCATGAGCGATTTGGCCACCTTAACTACCGCTATCTTGAGCAACTTTATAAAAATGACATGGTCAGTGGCTTGCCTCGTGTCTAATTCTCAAAAAGACTTTGTGAGGGGTGCTCTCTTGGGAAGCATCTCGAACCAAATTTGACAAAGGCAAAGCTTGGAGGGCTACACAACCTTTGGAGTTAGTCCACAGTGATGTATCAAGACCCTTTCCCAAACCTGTTAGGTTATGGAGCTAAAAGTTTCACTGTATGCAAACATGGAGGAGGTTGCTAAGTTCCAGGGATACCGGCGTCAGCAGCACAACCGACGTCGGTCAGGGGTGAACAGAAGGGCAACCGACATCGGTAGGAGTCAGCCGACGTCGGTCACCTCTAGACAGACAAGGATCGATGTCAGTCACCTATGTGGTTCTAGAACTGCTCGTTGCACAAACAGTTAGTTTGTTGAACCGATTATTTGCATGTAAAGGCTATTTTGAGTCTTGAGTTGCATGTCTAATTATTGTAAATTAGAAGTCTAAGTTATTGTTTAGTATGGGATCTATTTATAGACTCATTGGCATGTATTGTAATTAAGAATTAAGGCAAGGAAGAGATCCTTTCAATTGTAAGAACAAGTTGATCTACAAGTTGTTGTAAGATCAGGGAGAGGTTCTACATGGTAAGTAAGATCATTTGAGTTGCAGGTTGTTGCAAGATCATGAGAGATCTACTTGAAGTAATTTTGAGTGCTTGTGTACTGGCAGGGTTATTACTGACTGGTTGGAGGTGAGCAACTATGTGTTTGAGTTGTGTGTTGGGACCGTCTTTTGTAGAAGAGTGAACTCTTGAGGGAAAGAGATCTGTACATCTGAGAGGTGTGGAAGATTGTGGCATCTTCATTGTATTTCCTTTTGGCATGAGTATTAATACAAGATTATGTATTGTCTCTCATATTCTGTGTCATTTGTGCATTCTAGTTACTTGTTAATTCTGGTATAATTCTGTGACTAGTTGCTTATACAAGGTAATCATATGTACTCTTATTGAGGAGTTGGATCCTGACAAGTGGTATCAAAGCTTTTGGTTGGGTTACTAATAGGTTATATCAGATCTGGTTAGTGTTTGTTAATTACAGGTCACTCACAGGGGTTTCTGTTTGAGTGGGAGTATAGTAATGGCAGAAAAAAGTAAGCTACGAATGGAGAAGTTTAATGGCAAGAACTATCAATTATGGAGGATGCAGATAGAAGATTATCTGTATCAGAAAGATTTGTACTTACCGTTGGGTGGGGTTGCATGCAAGCCCACGGATATGAAGGATGAAGAATGGGAGGTTTTTGATCGGAAGGCTCTGGGATCTATAAGGTTGAGCCTTGCATCGTCTGTGATTTCCAACTTATCACAGGCTAAGACAACAGTAGAATTGATGGAATCTTTGGCAAATTTATATGAAAAACCTTCAGCTTCGAATAAGGTATTTCTTATGAAGCAATTATTTAATTTGTAAATGTTGGAAGGTGGATCTGTACATAGTCATCTTAGTGATTTTCATGGTTTGATAAATTAGTTAAATTCAGTCAATATTGTTTTTTATGATAAAATTAAGGATCTCTTAATCTTATGCTCATTACCTGAAAGTTGGGAGAGTTTGGTAATAACAGTTAGTAATACTGCGTCTGCTTCTAAAATCTTAAAAGTGGATGATGTTGTGAGTGTAATTTTGAATGAAGAAATTCACAGGAAAAGCACAAGTGAATCATCAGGGAATGCTTTGAGTGTTGAAATTAGGGGAAGGCAAAGAGAGAAGATCGAGCATGGGAGATCAAGGTCCAAGATAGGCAGGAGATCCAAATCCAGGTATGGCAGAATAACCTGCTGGACATGTGGAAAGCAAGGGCATGTAAAGAGAGATTGTTGGTTGGTTGAAGATCAGCATGAAGGACATGAGGAAGCAAATGTTGCAGATATTGTTGCACAAGATGCTCTAGTATGTTCCTTGGATAAAGTAGAATCTTGGGTTTTAGATTCTAGTGCCTCTTTCCATGCATCCCCAAATAGGAATTTTTTTCATAAGTATGTCCAGGGAGACTTTAGAGAAATTTATTTAGGGGATGGTAAGCCTTGTCAAATGGTTGGTAAAGGAAAAGTGAAGCTGAAATTGCAAACAGGCAACACATGGGTGTTGAAGGAGGTCATGCACATCCCAGTCCTGAAGCGAAATTTGATTTCTGTAGAAAAGTTGGGTGATGAAGTTTGCACAGTAACTCTCACAACGGACTCTTGGAAAGTTTTCAAGGGTGCACTTGTTGTAGTAAGAGGTAAGAAAGTAGGTACTCTTTATCTATCTACTTGTATTACTGATTCCCCTTTTGGTTTATCTACTTCAGCTGTAGATTCGAAGATGTGGCTTAATAGGCTTGGTCACATGAATAAGAAGGGGATGCATGTTCTTGAGTCAAAGGGGATGCTTTTGGATTTGAAAAGCATGGATCGAGATTTCTGTAAGCAAAGGAAGAAAGTAACGTTTCTTGAAAAATCTGATGTTCGTGACAAGAATAAGAAAGTCTTGGTTTTCAAGGAGAAGATGACAGACAGAGATCAGTGCAAGGGGCTGAAGAATTTTGAGCAGAGCAAGGTTGATATGGACAAGGGTTTGATCCAAAATGAGCTCACGGGTAGAAGTCATCACTCACAAGTAAAACACAAAGACCGACATCAGTTACAAAATCGACGTCAACATCTAGACAGAGACTGACGTCGACTATGTGCAGCCTGATGTCGGTGACTCCAGACAAATAAACACTGTTGTCGATTAGGGGAAACCAACGTCGACAATGAGGCAGTTGCATGGAACCGACGTCGATCGGGTGCAGACTGAGATGTGATCGGCATCGGTCACTGAGACAAATTTTGGATGGACAACAAGCTGTCAAGGAGTCTCAAGCACCCATATGGAGGACTGAAAGGGTAAGTAAGCCTCAAATTCATCATTTCTCTTCTTTACACTACTTGTTGCTCACTGATGGTCAAGAACCAAGAAGTTATTAAAGAAGCAGAGCAGGTAGAATCTAGGATACAGTGGGAGCTTGGCATGGATGAGGAATGTGATTCCTTGGAGAAGAACCAAATGGGAGTTTTTTGGTGGAGTTGTTAGCTAGAAAAAAACACTGAGAGACGAATGGATGTTCAGGATAAAGAAGAGTGGGAATGGACACGTGAGATGGAAGGCCAGGGTATATGGTCTTGAGTAAGCTGTAGGACAATGGAGGTTTGACCATTGTGTTTCTCTTTACCAGGTTGGATAATATTAGCTACATTATCCTGTTACTGTATTGTGTGCTTGTTGCAGGGTTACACATACAGAGAGTTGTTGAACTAAAGGTAAAGTTAGTTCAGAGGTGTGTCATGAGGAATATGGGAGTAGCAAGATTCTTTGGCATGAGTGTGTTCTAGAGACATGGAAGGTCACGGGTTGATTTTGTCTCTGGATGATTGTGTGAAACTAGTTAGCATGTCGATGGTTGGACAGTTCTATGAACAGTGTCATGATTCACATAATGAGGTTAAGTGCATGGTATGTACTAGACCTGAGATTTTCCAAGCAGTGAGAGTTGTCAGCAAGTTTGGAGCCAATTCAAGAAAGAAGCACTGGAGGGCAGTTCAGTGGATTCTCAGATATCTGAGATGGACCAGCAGTAGGTGCACATGTTATGCAGGGTCTAGTTATTTTTTACATGGGTTTGTAGATGCGGATGTGGCAGGTGATTTGGATGACAAGAGGTGCACCACATGATTTGTGGTGGTTGGTCTTCAAGAGGGATACAAAGTCAGGGAACAAACTAGATGATGTACAGGTACAGGTACATGTGTAGTTGTTTATCTCCAAGTGGGAGATTGTTAAGTTATGGAGCTAAAAGTTTCACTGTATGCAAACATAGAGGAGGTTGTTGAGTTTCAGGGATACCGACGTCGGCAGCACAACCGACATTGGTCAGGGGTGAACAGAAGGGCAACCGACATCGGCAAGAGTCAGCAGACATCGATCACCTCCATACAGACAGGGACCGACATCGGTCGCCTATGCAATTCTAGAACTGCTCATTGCACGAACAGTTAGTTTGTTGAACCAATTGTTTGCATGTAAAGGCTATTTTGAGTCTTGAGCTACGTGTCTAATTATTGTAAATTAAAAGTCTAAGTTATTGTTTAGTATGGGATCTATTTATAGACTCATTGGCATGTATTGTAATTAAGGATTAAGGCAAGGAAGAGATCCTTCCAATTATAAGAACAAGTTGATCTGCAGGTTGTTGTAAGATCAGGGAAAAGTTCTACATGGTAAGTAAGATCATTTGAGTTGTAGGTTGTTGCAAGTTCATTGGAGATCTACTTGAAGTACTTTTGAGTGCTTGTGTACTTGCAGGGTTATTACTGACTGGTTGGAGGTGAACAACAACTCTGTGTTTGAGTTGTGTGTTGGGACCATTTTTGGTAGGAGAGTGAAATCTTGAGGGAAAGAGATCTGTACATCTGAGAGGTGTGGAAGATTGTGGCATCTTCATTGTATTTCCTTTTGGCATGAGTATTAATACAAGATTGTGTATTGTCTCTCATATTCTGTGTCATTTGTGCATTCTAGTTGCTTGTTAATTCTAGTATAATTCTGTGATTAGTTGCTTATACAAGGTAATCATATGTACTCTTATTGAGGAGTTGGATCCTGACAAAACCATCTTTCACAAGGGCCAAGTACATCCTCACTTTCATTGATGATTTCTCTAGGTACACTTGGATATATTTTCTCAAACAAAAGTCTGAAGTGTTTGAAAAAATTCTAGACTTCAAGGCTCTTATTGAGAAACAGAGTGAGAAATCCATCAAGGTTCTTCAAACTGATAATGGAGGGGAGTATGTCAGCATCAGGTTTGAGCAGTTTTGCACCACATAGGGAATTGATTTGTAGCACACAGTCACTTACAGTCCTTCACAAAATGGGGTTGCCAAACGCAAAAATAGGTTCTTAAAAGAGATGGGTAGCTGTATGATTCACTCCAAATCCTTAGCACCACAGTACTGGGCCAAAGCCATCAATTGTGCTTGCTACATTCAAAACAGGGTTCCTCACAAAGCTTTGAAAGGGATAACACCCTTTGAAGCTTGGCATAAAAGGAAACCTGATGTTGAGCACCTTAGAGTTTTTGGATCCCTAGCCATGGCTTGCATTCTAAAGAAGAAACACAAAGCTATGGAACGTCAGTCCAAGCCTTGCATCTTTATAGGATATCTGGATGGTATTAAGGGATATCAACTTCTAGATCCTGTCACTCATGAGTTGTTCATCGAGAGAAGTGTCCATTTTCAGGAGAGTCCTAGAGACTCAACATTTCTTCTCCCTCATCAGATCTACTTCTCCATGATGATTCCTCGTCAGATTCAGATCAGCCACAATAGGTTCTTAAGCCAAAGTCATCTTCTTCTTCTTCGAGTTCAGACAGTGAGGATAGTGATGCAGTGTCATCCACCTCTAGTCAGTCAGAGGATGAGGAGTTAGCACCTGACTCACCCACTTCTGGGCCACTTTGGGCCAGACAGACACTTGAGAGTGCTGGCACTTGGGCAGGAGATCTCACAGATGACAGACGTACTAGGGGGATTTTCAGAGAGATCCACATGCCTTCTTTGCTATAGTTTCGGATCCACAGACTTTTTGAGAGGCATAGGGGGTACTTGAGTGGGATAGTGCTATGGAGGAAGAATATTCTTCCTTAATCAAAAATCACACTTGGGATTTGACTCCACTTCCTAAGGAAAGAAAGATGGTTCGATGTAGGTGGATATATCGGACCAAGTTTACATTAGATGGGTTGGTTGATAAGTATAAGGCGCGATTGGTTGCCAAAGGTTTTTCATAGGTGGCAGGCATTGACTACTCAGAGACCTTTGCACCCATTGCAAAGATGACTTCTATCTGACTCACCTTGGCTATTGCCGCAGCACATGGTTGGAATGTGCATTAGATGGATGTGAAGAGTGCCTTTCTTCACAAAGACCTAGAGGAGGAGATCTACATGGAGCAACCGCTAGGATTTGTTCAGAATTCTTCCTTAGTATGCAGACTTAGGAAATCTATCTATGGCCTCAAACAGGCCCTCGGGCTTGGTATGCCAAGATGGATTCTTTCCTTCTCACAACGGGTTTCACTAGGTGTCATTCTGATCCCAATGTCTACTTCTTGCGGCAAGATGATTCGCTCTTGATTTTGGTTCTATATGTTGATGACCTTTTGATCACCGAAGTTCTTCATCGGCTATTGCAGTGGTGAAGGCATCTCTCCATGATAGATTTGACATGACAGACTTAGGTTTGTTGCACTACTTCCTTGGCATCGAGATCTCACAGTCAGATTTAGGGATTTCTCTTGCACAGCCTAAGTATGCTCATAACTTATTGGCTCAGTTTCACATGGCTGATTGCAAGCCATCTCTGACTCCCTTTCTATCAGGAGTCAAGCTTGAGGCTGATTGTTCTTCACCATTGGTTGATGCCACTCGGTATTGACAACTTGTTGGTAGTCTCATCTACTTGACTCATACCAAGCCCAACATATCATATTCAGTGGGACTTGTTTCCAGATTCATGCAGGAACCCCATGAGCTGCATTGGAAAGCAGCTAAGAGGATCTTGCATTACATACATGGTTCACATAGATATGAGATTCATTACAAATTTAGCACAGAGGTTGACTTGGTTGGATATACAGATTCAGACTGGGTTGGTGATTCACAGACTCGTAAGTACACTTCTGGTTACATTTTCTCTCTAAGTTCAGGTCTTGTCAGTTGGTCTAGCAAGAAGCAGAATGCTATTGCTATATCATCCACAGAGGCAGAGTACAAGGGAGTTGTTAATGCAGCTACTGAGGCTATTTGGCTTCAGGGGATTCTTTTTGAGTTTGGCATTCCTATCAAGTAGCCCACCATCATTTATTGTGACAACCAGAGTACCATTCAGATTTGCAGGAATCTAGTTCAGCACCAACGGACCAAGCACATAGAGATTCACATGCATTTCATTCAGGAGCTTATTCATAGTCAGGTCATTGACTTGATATTTTGCTAGTCTTCAAAGTAGGTTGCAGATATCTTCACCAAACCTTTCACCGAGAGCAAGTTCATTCATCTATGAGCTCTTCTTGGGGTGCGGTCTACATCTGCAGCAGCATCATCTTCATCGGGCCTTATAACCTCTTATTTTCTTTTATGTCTCTCTTTTGGGGGGGAGTTTTTTCCTACGGGTTTTCTCCTTTTCTCTATCTTATGGGAGATTGTATTTGTACATGGGTACCTCATTAGGCCTAGTTATCGGGACCCATTTTTTATTTCCACACTGCCCACCTAAGTTGCGCTTATGGGGGGTATTAGTGTAGGTTTTTATTTTTCCCTATTTATTAATTAGGGAATATTATATATTTGTGCATACATGGAGTTTTCCTACATTCGTGGGATAGGCTAGCTTATGTGGAGATTGTGTGTCATATTTGTGTCATAAGGTGTCATAAGAATGTCATAAGTGACTCCTTTGACCGGCTATTCTCGGTATGGGAATTACTTCTCTATTCTTGGCACCTTGTCACCACCTTTTTTGGAGGAGTCTATTCTTGGGGTGCTTTGACCACCTTTTGTGGAGGAGTCTATTCTTGGGGTGCTTTGACCACCATTTGTGGAGGAGTTACTTACTAGCTCTCTTATATGTATTTTTCATTTTGGCCATTTCATGTTAATCAGCTTTTGGTTGTCTCTATTTTGTCTTGTGTAATTTATCTTCTTATTTTCAAATTGCTTTAGCATCTTGTGGTGTGCACTTGTTCATCTTGTGTGATCACGTCTCTATTGCACTCGCGTTATCCCGATTCTGGCAACAACTTTGATAACAACATCAACAATATTTACAAAAAGAAACATAGAAGATAACTTGCCACTCACAATTTCAAACTTGCATGCATATCTAACATAATTGCCTAATGCAAGCATTGAAGATTAATTAATGCATTTTGAGTCAATGCTTATAGGTACACATGCATTTTGGTTGAAATATAGAAGTGAATTAACATATATGATCACACAACTGGGATCGCCAACATTATTATTCACCTTGAGTGCAATAGACACTAAATGGCTAGACCTGCATAAAATCATGCCAAAAGCCTCAAATTATACATTAAAGAACACTACCCAATGGAGAAATCAGAGCCTAATTGCGAATCCCCATCTTGCATCTTCATACATGGAAAAATGGTTTGCAATCTTCTGTGAAGAAATTCTTGATAAACATCTTCACAACAAAGAATATTGGTACATGTATTCCTATTGAAATTAGGTTTTTTTACATTTTATATATAAAAAAACCTATATCATGTTAAAATTATTTAATGTATTTTTTATACTTAGCTATGAATGGTAACACAAAGGATCCATGCACATCCATGGATTCATATGGTTAGAAAATGCACTAAACATGGATACATTAAATTGGAAAAATATAGTTAAGGTTGAATTTGTAAGGAAATACTTTGATCAACACGTAACATCATGAAACCTATGCCACAATTCAATAGCCTCCACAAAATAATCCACTATTCTGATCTCGATGATCCATGCTTGCTCACCAATGATGCAATATTACATAGCGATCCTCAAAAAAATTATGAGGAACTTCTAAACTGAGTTCAATGTCACACAAAATGCAGTGAGACTACATGTTTATAGAAAAAATGAATGAATTTACAATACATATATAATGCTCCATGGCCATTACAAATAACTTCAAACATGTTCATTGATAGTCAAGGCCGAAAGACTTACCTTATAGCAAGAAATGATAAAAGAATAAATATCCATAATACAAACATGCTTTCAATATGGATTGCAAATGTAGATTGCCAACCAATTATTTATCGGCATGTTGTGCTCAAATATATAGAAAAATATGCGGCAAAAGTTGAAAGCATATCTGAAAGCTACCATTATATGCTAACAAGGATATCATCTACAATTGGAGCTGAAAGCATAGTCAGGACTACATATATCAAGTTTCTATTGAAAACTATTATTGATCGAGACATAGGTGCATAAAAAACATGTCACATATTGCAAAAGCTACCTTTAATAGTTTGTAACTGGACCTTATCTATTGGCAAATAAATATTTAGATGAGTTCTTCAAAGTGCATCTACCAACAAAAACCTACCACCTTTCATCGATGCATATCTAAAACTCCCTTCTTTTCTTCACAAAATGCCACTCATTAAGGTTGCCCAAGCATGGTCTTACAATAATAAGAGGAAACGTAATCAATGGAAAAAGAAACCAAATCAATCAGTTGTTCGTATATTCCCTCGTTTCTCCTCCAAGCCTGCTATCAAATCACCATTATATGAGGATTTCTATTAGACAAAGCTCTTACTTTACAAATTGCTCCACAACATTGTAATGGACATTGGTTTGAATAAGATAGACATTATTAGGCATTGGGAACAAATAAAAGATTCTTACAATCCATGGCATACTGAGTGAATACCTACTGAAGAAATCGACAATGTCAAAACAAGCGGTGATGAAAGTGATAATGAATAACATCTACAACAAGACATACTTTGATCAACACATAACATCATGAAACCTATGCCACAATTCAATAGCCTCCACAAAATAATCCACTATTCTGATCTTGATGATCCATGCTTGCTCACCACTGATGCAATATTACATAGCGATCCTCAAAAAAATTATGAGGAACTTCTAAACTGAGTTCAATGTCACACAAAATGCAGTGAGTCTACATGCTTACAGAAAAAAAGAATGACTTTACAATACATATATAATGCTCCATGGCCATTACAAACAACTTCAAACATGTTCATTGATAGTCAGGGCCGAAAGACTTACCTTCTAGCAAGAAATGATGAAAGAATAAATATCCATAATACAAACCGATGCTTTCAATATGGAGTGCAAATGTAGATTGCCAACCAATTATTTATCGGCATGTTGTGCTCAAATATATATAAAAATATGCAGCAAAAGTTGAAATCAAATCTGAAAGCTACCATTATATGCTAACAAGGATATCATCTACAATTGGAGCTGAAAGCACAGTCAGGACTACATATATCAAGTTTCTATTGAAAACTATTATTGATCGAGACATAGGTGCATAAAAAACATGTCACATATTGCAAAAGCTACCTTTAATAGTTTGTAACTGAACCTTCACTACCTTATCTATTGGCAAATAAATATTTAGATGAGTTCTTCAAAGTGCATCTACCAACAACAACCTACCACCTTTCATCGATGCATATCTAAAACTCCCTTCTTTTCTTCACAAAATGCCACTCATTGAGGCTGCCTAGACATGGTCTTACAATAATAAGAGGAAAAGTAATCAATGGAAAAAGAAGCCAAATCAATCAGTTGTTCGTATATTCCCTTGTTTCTCCTCCAAGCCTGCTATCAAATCACCATTATATGAGGATTTCTATTAGACAAAGCTCTTACTTTACAAATTGTTCCACAACATTGTAGTGGACATTGGTTTGAATAAGATAGACATTATTAGGCATTGGGAACAAATAAAATATTCTTACAATCCATGGGCATACTGAATGAATACCTACTGAAGAAAACAACAATGTCGAAACAAGCGGTGATGAAAGTGATAATGAATAACATCTACAACAGGACATGGAAATGCATGAGTGGAAAATCTTATCTCACACACATCCATCTGGAAATGCTGAGCTAGATGACATTAACATGCTTGGACTCTGTGACTTCGATAACAGACACAACAGGAATCATTCAAATATCCTACTCAACATGCACAATAATTCATAGATTCACAACGTGCAATTTCAAAATAAAAGGAAAAAAGATTGACAAAATTACCTCTTCCACATCACTCATAAAAACCCTAACTCTGTAATCAATATTATATACAATCAAAACAAAAAAAAAGATATTTTTGTAACTATTATTACATAAAATACATTTTATAACTTCAATAATTTCATCATTAATATATTAAAATATATATTATATAATCTAATATTTGCACAAATCATATAATATATATAAAAATCAATGTAAATAAAAACTAAAATAAATATTATATAATATTTCTATAAAAACAATAAAAATAAATAAATTAAAACTAAAAAAATTTATAAAATAATAAAAACAAATATAATCACTTAATGAAAAAACGCAAATTAAAATATTTTATCATTACAATAAACTAAATACAAACTACTTTTACCTAATCTCCAACTTATGGTCTAGTCATATTTACAACCCATTTATCTTTCATATATTTCAAGAATTGCGTTACCTAATTTATTAATAATTAAATTGCATAATTTTAATCGTTATTAAATTTAAATAATCTTAAACAAAATCTTCTGATTTAAAAAGGGCCTCAAACGCCATCGTCATCACCAAATGTGTTTCCGCCACATCACCAGAAAATTGTCGCGTACGCTGTTCTTGCTTTACTTTTAAGGTTTCGAATGTCCTTTTCTTAACCTGCACACAAGAATCCATGAGTTTGGTGATGCCCAGTAGCCCAGCTATGAAAAATGAATATTGCCGCGTGTGATAGAATTTTGACACGGTAGTTTTTTTGAGGTTTCGTGGAGCAATCCACAATTGTTAATGCGCTGTGCCTGCACCTGTTATAATTGTGGGGTAATAATTATTCCATGACCTAGAAAGAAAAGGAATTGAAAGACTGACACAAACATGACATGTACGTCTGTGGTGTGGAAGTGAGAGACACATTTACATTTACAATCCATCGGCGATGCAACTTCCGTATAGGAAGAATCTAGGATCCTTCCCATGGAAGGGACTGTATAATCATTGTGCACATGTTCACACATACTCCTCATTCAAGTGACATACGCTCAGCATGCACATGGGACATTCTTTGCTTTGTGTATATGTATATTTCTGCAATTGGTTGTTGGATGTATTCGTGTGTGCAGGTGGGGATTGTGTATATACCCATTTGTGCAGGTGGGTGTTGCAGTGATGGAAATGGAACCGACACAAATAAGCCTGGGAGGATTCGGAGAAGGGGTAAGTTCCAAGGAACTCGCAAAACACTTAGAAGACACTGTGGGAATGGTGTGGAGATGCAGACTGAAGACATCATGGACTCCTCCCTATGCATTCCCTAAGTTTACAAGCAGCTACAAGTACTTGGTTGAGAACAAAGCCAAGGTGCCTCCTCATGCCTTTGTTCACTTTGCAGCTCCTGCTGCTGTCAAGGAGGCCTACAAGCTCGCCCAAAAGGGAAAACTTCTGTTCAATAACCAAGCTCTTAAAGTCAAGGTTGGTAGTGAAACTCCATCTAGAATGTCTAAGAAAAGAACTGCTGAACCCTATTTGTTTTCTCCTGTTATGGTTGAAATTGGTTCATTGTATAGTCTTGATGAGTTTTGGGTTTCCTGGCGGGGACCCATTTCTGGGGTGGATTTTAAGGTAGACCCATTTGATAAGACATGTAGGATTACCCTTGTTCGGGATCAGTTGTTTTTCCTGCAGCAGTCTGATAATGATACTCTCATAAAATGTGACTTTAAGATCGAGTTTTCGATCAGAGACATCAGAAATGTGAGGTTTCTCAATGAGAGGGGGGGGAAATTAGTTTTGCTAATCCAGCTTTGGGTGCCCCCTTGGATATATTATAGAACGGCAGATGATGATATCCACGTGGATGGTTCTTTTACTCTGTTAGATGACGATGATCCATGGATTCGAACCCTGGATTTTACTCCTAACAATGCAATTGGTAGGTGTTTGGTATATAAGATTGCTCTATCTCCTCGTTTGGGTCCCAAGATGGAAAAAGTCAAAGATTATTTCAGACAACACCGTTTGCTGGATGAAAAGTTTTCAAAGTTTTCTAGTTTGAGGAGTCAGGATGAGCCTGTTGTTCCTAGACCACGATTCTTTTTCGTTCTGCCACGACGCCGAAGAATCCCTTTTGATACCATGTTCCTGCTAACTGCTCTTGTGCACAAAGGCATTGTCAATTACCACAGATTAACCCCCGAGTTTTATAATTTGTTGAATCCCAAAGTGACATTAACCAAATTGTCCACAATAGCACTGAGGCACATACTCTCCTACACCTGCCCCATTTTTGATGCCTTTGAAAGACTTAAGACCGTGCTTCGGTGGATCTCAAAGAACCCAAAGCTTCTGGAAAACCCAAAGATTGTTGAGGAAACAATTGAAGTTAGGAGATTGGTCGTCACTCCTACAAAAGCCTACTGCCTTCCGCCAGAAGTAGAGCTTTCAAACCGTGTCATAAGGCAATTCAAGGGGTATGCGGATAGATTTCTGCGAGTAACTTTCATGGATGAGACCATGGAAGCCATGTCTTCGATGGCATTAAATGTGCCTACAGCACCTATTGTTAAAGAGGTATCCTCTAATTCTCCTGCGTATAGAACTGCTATTTATAGGCGAGTGAGGCAAATGCTGCATAATGGGTTTGAGCTTTGTGGTCGTAATTATTCATTTCTAGCTTTTTCTTCTAACCAGTTGAGAGACCGTTCTGCATGGTTCTTTGCTAATGATAAAGATATTGATGTACATAAAATTAAGAGCTGGATGGGGACTTTTCCTAAAAATAATGTTGCCAAGCATGCTGCGAGAATGGGTCAATGTTTCTCTTCCACCTATTGCACAATACAGGTTCCAAGAAACGAGCTTGAAGAGGATTTTCATGACATAAAAAGGAATGGCTATGAATTCTCTGATGGTATAGGAAAGATTACCCCGGATCTTGCTATGGAAGTTGCTCAGAGATTGCAGTTGAATACCAACCCTCCTTCAGCCTATCAGATCCGGTATGGTGGCTACAAAGGCGTGGTTGCAACTTGGGCAGCAAAACCTGGAAGCAAACACAGGCTGTCATTGAGGCCTAGCATGAGAAAGTTTGATTCTCAACATGACATGCTTGAAGTAATCACTTGGACACGTTTCCAGCCCTGCTTTCTGAACAGACAGATCATTACTTTGTTATCAGCTCTGTTAGTTCCTGGCAGCGCTTTCAGTAAATTGCAAGATTCAATGGTTGATAAGCTATGTAAGATGATTGAAAATGCTGAAGTGGCTTTTGATATATTAACCACATCATGCACAGGAGATCTACAAAACACTGCTGCTTTAATGCTAAGCGCTGGTTTTAAACCTCACACAGAACCACATCTAAAAGATATGCTCTCTTCTATAAGATCTGTCCAATTAGAAGAGCTTCTTAGAAAATGTAGGATTTTTGTCCCTGATGGAAGATGGTTAATGGGCTGTCTGGACGAAATAGGGGAGCTCGAATATGGGCAATGTTTCATACAAATTTCAGACCCTCCTCTGGAGGGCTGCTTTCTCAAAAATGTCTCAAGCTTTGTAGAAAGGAAAATGAGCCCAAGGGTTATAAAAGGAAAAGTGATTGTGGCAAAGAATCCTTGCTTACATCCTGGCGATGTACGAATTTTAGAAGCAGTTGATGCACCTGGATTGCATCACTTAGTTGATTGTTTAATCTTCCCACAGAAGGGCGATAGACCTCATCCCGATGAAGCTTCAGGCAGTGACCTTGATGGGGATATCTACTTTGTTTCTTGGGACTCTAGGCTTATGCCACCATGCGGTAAGAGTTGGGACCCAATGGACTATGCTCCAGGCGATGTTAAAGAATCAAATGAACCTGTGAAAACAGAGGTATGGATATTCTTATCATCTTTAATGATAATTCACCTTCTCACAATTTTTTTGCCATGTAGC
This sequence comes from Torreya grandis, assembly GCA_037957365.1. Classification (NCBI taxonomy): domain Eukaryota; kingdom Viridiplantae; phylum Streptophyta; class Pinopsida; order Cupressales; family Taxaceae; genus Torreya; species Torreya grandis. The sequence continues at coordinate 3,235,719 of JARHVA010000509.1, read as the reverse complement.
TAGCACTCTTTTTGTATACAATATAAGTTTTCAAGAATTACCTGTAATATGGTTTGTGTTAATGGCTTCCATTTAATATCTACAACTGCTGTGATGAATCCATTTAATTGCCGAACTGATTTTTTATTTTTTAAAATGCCTTGCAAGAAGACAAACTCTTGGATGTCTCTTTAGCTGCCTTGTCAAAATTAATTGTTTTAATTTGTGTACTTTTCGCTTTTTTGCCCTAACAAATTACAATGTGAAGTCATGCAATGTTCAAACCAAATAATGGCTTAGCCTTGTTCGTTTTCTGTTATGTGTGCCTGGAACATTCTAAATACAACAATAGAACTATGTTTGGAAAATTATCTCGTGCTTTGAATATTGTAAAGGAGGGAATGATTTGACTTTATAAAACAGAAAGACAGACCTTCAAAATTATTAGTTCCATGCAAAATCTTCAGATCAGTAATACATACATTCACCAAATTTTATAATATCAGTACTTGGCAGAATCATCTGGCTTATGAGAATCAAAAGGAGCTTGGTGATTTTATTTTCAATATGTAGAAGTAAGACATTTGTTTTAACTTTTTAGATAGGTAAATAAAAAAGGACATCAGTGCCATGTATATAGAGAGGAAAAGTAAAATCAGCCGCCCATGAGTTGTAATTACAACCACCGAAAACGCGAAGGAAAAGCAATATCCATGCTCCATAAACAAGAAATTTATGGCAACATAGATATTAAATGCCCAAGCATTAATCAGAATTAAATGATAGGTCTTTATCATTGCCTTGAAATGAAATTGAAGTATCATAATCAGTTTTTCAAAGTGCCATATATTATACTTGCATAACTATAAAACCCTGCTCCTTCAACAGAGAAGATCTACAATAGCAACTATATCTACTGCACTGCAAAGAAAACCAAAACCTACTGCCTAAGCTGGAACAGTCATAACGACTGTATTCTTAACTGGGGACCTGCATTAGAAACCGAAAAAGCAAGATCCAACTTAATCAGCAATATCTCGAAAGCCAAGATCAATGCTCGGGTCTCTGAGATGCTTGCTGCCTTAAGCACTCCCGTGCCCACCGGTCTGACTCACAAAAACAGTACCTGATTTTTTTGACATCCGCCCTTGTCTGACATTCTGCTAAACAGAGTGCAGGGATAGAGCCATCAACTTTAAACTGCTATAGCTTGATATCCTTCCCATGTTAGCTGCTGTATAATATAAATTTCAGAAAGGGAATAGGGTCAACCTGCTGCTGATATTACTCTTCCTCATCTTCAGAGGATCTGTCAATTCTAAATATCCTAGGGGCAGGCTCCTCTCCTTAGTTTATCAGTGCTTCCAAATAAGGCTTCTCAGAATCCTTATTTATTCCCCCCTTAGCCTTTTTCACGTATTGCTTTTATTTTTTCCTGTTTGTGCATAGGATCAAATAATGCACTAATGAGTTTCCAGATTTTCTCCAGATGCATCAAAATTCCTCCCTTCATCTGGCTGCTATCTTTGTGGATGGCCAGGGTGTTACTGGAATATACCAGTGCTGACTGAAGTCTAGTCACATTGGCTGCTTTTAGTTCATTCAGCCCGGGCCTTGATTTTCCAGGGTCCTGCCTAGCTTAATTCACAGTCCCTACAAAGCTGGAAGGGGCCAGCCTCAATGACATTTGGGCTTTGAAAAGATTGGTGCTTACCAATCAAGCAAAGTGGGGTCCTCAATTCCCTCCTGCATTTTTCCAAGCTTTCAAAGGTTCCACAGCAGTATTCCTAGTGTCTTCATCTTCACATATATTATTCTCATATGTACGCCTGAGTTGGCCTAATGGTGAATAACTTGTCTTCTTGGAAGGGAGGTTACAAGTTCGAGTCCTGCAAAGGGTAGGGTATGTATGCCTTGTACTTGAAGCATTAGGTGCCTTCTGACCCTGCAGGTAGGCAGGGCGCCCAGCATTGTGGACCTTTAAAAGGCCTTTCCTTTTCTTCCAATAAGATTTTGGAGTTTTACATCCTCCACCAAGCCAAAATAAGCTTTATGGACATCCTCCAAGGTAATGAAGTAGTTTTTTTTTGATAATCCTTTGACGATTGTTTTTATTTTCTCTGCTGCCTTGTTATTTGCAAGTCTGTTGCTCTTCATAGCCCCTTGTCACGAGAGTTCTGGCCTTTCTCACTGGGGCTTGCCATTGTAGCATTAAGAGAAAAAATAGTAACAGGAACCCTAGGAACCGAAGTGCTGGTAATTCTTAGATAAGAGGACCAAGAAACCACAGATTAAATCACCCAAGCCCAGGCACAAATTAATTCCAGAGGACAGAGAATTCCCCCACAAAAGTGTAAAATTTCACTGAGAAAAGTAAAGCCAAAGGGGAAAGAATTTAGATCAACTGATATTTCTATTTCACATTTTCTTTTGTCTTATAAAAACTTGACAAGGACAAGACAAAGCTGAACCACAGAGAAATGGTAAAACTAAGCCCTAGATCTTCCCCTCCAAAATCAGGGAAATCAACCACTCGTCTTTTGCAGATGGAATTGAGATGGGAGGCCAAAAGCAAGTAGGCAGATTGACGGCAATTTCCGGAATAAATCTACCCTTTTCCAATTTCGTAATTTTTCTCACAATGAGGCAAAATAAAATACTACTTAAAAACCACATAATTTTCTTACTGAAGCAAGTAAAGTAGATCAGAATAGGGCTGTATGACTCGTTCTGAAAACCTACCTCAATATACCACTGAAGCCACTGCAAGGAGGCCCATTAATTCTGCCACTGGCACCATCTGCTCCCCTCAATTCTTCATCATCGATACCACTTGGCTTCTCATTACTTCATTTATTTGCAAAGCTCAAATCATAAGGGCATAAAATGAAAATGATAATGAAATAAGGATTAAGAGATATTCATATTCTCTCATGTTTTGTTAGATGGGTTAGTGGTTGCTTCTGCATAATAGGATATTTTGAAAGAGTCATGGCGGTGAAATAATACACCAAAAAGGGCTTATGGCATCAGTTACCAGGTCTTTCCTTAACACTGTTCTTAGGTACTTAATGATCAACTCTCCCCTTTGAATTTTTTTACAGTATAGGGCACTCTATGTAGTTGTAATCCACTCTTCTTGGAGTCTTGTTTTTTCTCATCAATTCTATTCGAGCATTAGCCAAGTGGTCTGCCACTGCATTACCACTCTTCCTATTTTGAAGCAATCTAAAATTGGAGAAATTGACTGGCAGTTCTATAATGCCTATAGTGACACCACAAAGATGCCAGTTAGAGCACAAGTTTCTTTTAACAAATTTGATTATGAATTTGGATTCTCCCTCAATATCCAACTCGGTCCAAGTATGTTCCTAGGTATTGTTTAGGCCCGTAATTAGAGCTCGACACCCTGCCAAATTATTGGTATTTTTGTCATAATCCCTTTGAGCTGAAAGAGATTAAAGTCATGACTGTAAAAATATCAGTCAATAAAATGATTATAAAATATTCATTCTAAGTCATATCGACATGAGAATTGACAAAGGGCATCCTCATTCAGTGCCCAAGGTGTGCACCAAGTTTCAGGTGGAAAGTATTCTGTTTGACTCCTCAAATGCAAGTGAATCAATCTGGAGCATTTTGGCCGAAATGTGGTCATACACTGTCCAAATGAATTGAAATTCAAACTTTAGTATCTTTACATATAGTTCTGTGTGCCAAATTATCGGAGGGAGACAGTACTCAATAATCAATATGGAAGTTAAAATTTATATTTCCTTTCATTATTCACCTTTTGAGGGAGCATAAACCTCGCAAAATGGAGAGGTATGATCTAAAATGGATCAGTCATGACCTGAAAAATGGCAGTAAAATGGTTGTAAAATATATTCATCCAAAGTCATATTGACATGAAATTTGTTAGAGGAAACTTTCATGCAATGCCCAAGGTGCCCACAAAATTTCCGGTGGAAATTTTTCCATTTGGCCCATCAAATACAGGTAAATTAGTCTAGAGTGTTTTGGCAGCAACTTGGTTGTATGAATGTCCAAATACGTTGAAAAGTGAACTTGAGCATCTTGACATAAAGTTCCACGTGCCCATCAAATAGCAGGTCAAAATTTACCTGTTAAGTATTTCAAAACAGATAAAAACTGGCAAAGGCTTGGAGTTGTCATTTTTCTTGTCATTTGTGAGATACGAGGAGTCAAAGTGGGGCCAAAAGAGTATAAAATATCTGGGAGATGATGGGGAAATGTGCAAACCTTGAAGATAAAAGGTTGGAAGCCCAAGAATGAACCAAATGAATCAAATAGATGCTTTCTCGTATCAAATGGATCACTGGTATGCATGTGAGAGTTCTTGTCTTCATTGAGGGAAGAAATAATTAGATATACTTTTGAGTTCTAGCAGCATCTATGGCAGCATGAATGGCAATAGAAAGGAAGGAGCCACTATAATCCAATTCGAGCCAAAAACCATGGGAGTGAATAGTGTAAATCTTTATGCTTCATAAGAGGGAAAAATACTTTTGTTTTGGAATTGCTAAAATAATCCTCAAGGTATTTTTAATTTAAATTGATTTTGGATGCTGGAGATTTTCCCAATATGGGTTTTCTCCACAGTAAGCACTTGTTTGAATTTGTGTGTTGTTGGTTTAACATTTTGTGTTGCATTTGGAAGAGAATGGGCATTGCGATGCTTGTGTTGATAGTATTCCAAGCATACGGGCATGGTATTTTTTAAATTTACATTTGGTTGGTATCATTAACTTAAATATTGCGCATAAGATCTGTGGTGACGAGTTGCAAATGGCATATCCAATGCAATTACAAATCGCGCCCTGCTAGAAGACTAAAGCGGAGCCTGAATGATCCCTTAATATACCTCTCATACAGCAGGTCTGAATTGCCTTTGGCAGCTCCATTAAAGTTAAGTTTAAGGTGCCTCCTAATTGGAGGTATCCACCTAACTATGACTTCTTTTGGATGCCTTTTGGCATCTCCAATAAAGTGAAGTTTAATGTACTTCCTAATTGAAGCTATCCACTTAACTGTGACTTGTTTTGGAGATTTAGCAACAACTGTTTTAGCAGGAATATAGAGGCAGAAATCAAAGCACAAGCGATTAAATTGGTTTATAGGTTGGATTAAACTGGTCTACATTATGGCTGAGATACAGCATATATAATAACAATATATTAAAAAAATTATGCAAAAAAATGCCTTAAAAGATAGAGAAGTCGGAACAGAAACTTCTCAGCCAAAACCCTCCAACTATGAGCTCAAAGATGAATGATATATGTGAGAAGAGAGGTGTTTTGTTTTTTAGTTATGGCTAAGCTTTATTTTTTTCAGTTTTATTTTTTCTTTGTTTTTCAAAATTTTCTGGGATACAGCTCATATATCTTATAACCTGTATCCAGTACATCTCCTTACTGTATTTGTGCTGTATCCGTATACGGATAAAATTCTGGGCCATATCTATGGCCTATCCAAAGAGTATTGTATCTGTATCTGTATAAGATATGGGATATGTGTTGCTGGGAGGTGGAGAGGGCATATATGGTAGCATAGTGTATTGTTGCATTCTGATCATGTTATTTGATTTTCAGTGATATTTTGAACTTTAAAATATACGATGTTGGAAAAATTTGATGAATTTATTAATGATGATAGCTTTTGTCTTCAAAATTTTGTTACTTGTTTTTCTGTTCTTTTTCAAAAATCTTATTTTATCCTGTCTGGAGGTTTGAGTACATACTTTTAAGGCTTTGGGGGAATGGCTAATTCAATTGTCCCATATTCATTCCATAGGACTCATCTCCTTGTTTTTGCATTATATCTTATAATGGGAAGACTATACTTAATATTGAACCAAGCTTTATCGTTCAGTATGTATTGATAATATGTCTTGTTTGTGGTTTTTGAAGCATGATTGCTGAGGCCCATGGTTGGGTTCAGTATTGCATTTGGGTTTTCTATTTTGAAAATTTTCATGTTCAAGGTTGCATTATGTGCATACAGTTGTAAATTTAATTATAATTTCATATACAAAATAAGCAAACTTAGATGTGATTCTTAAGTGCAGTTTTTTCTTCTTCTCGTCTAATTGATTTTTAAAGCATATTTTTTTTCCTTGTTAATTTGTTCTTCTCCCACTTCAAGTCTGTCGTCGCTTCTGTCGTGCCATTGTAAATTGTTATTTTTCTACCACCTTCCTTTTCTCATTTCAGGTGGTTTCTTTATTCTTACTTTTACAAGAAAAATTTCCATCTCTTTCTCCGATGCAAAATCAACCATGTCAAAATTGTGCAAAACATTCCATTAATCTGTGAAATCTCTGTAGACATGTATCACTACTACTGAATTTTGACTGATAGAGGTGAATTGTCACTCATCGATGAACCTTTATTGTTGATGCTTTTGATCTATCATATCAATTCAACTTCATGGTGTTCCGTGTAACTGTTTCAGGATCCCCTTTTGTGTGCATTCTCCCTGTTCAATAGTTTGCTGTTTTTGTTTGTCATTATGCTTGATTGTAAGTTTTTTCTTAGTGTAAATTGTTACACGGTCTTATAGACTTATTATTTGGAAGGGGGTCAGTTCTTTGCAAGTTGTACTTCAAATATAGGCAGTGGGGGGTAGTTATTGAACCCTGAGATTTAATAGCTCAAAATAAAAAATAAAAATAAAAATCCGGTAATGTTTCCAACCATGTTTTTGCTTAATTTTTGCAATGCATTTTGGTATAGTTTGAACATCGTCTTATAGACTTATAATTTACATCCCAAAGTCTTACTCTTTATTTTTTCATCTTTTTGAGGAGGGCATTATCATTTTGCTTCAGAAATATTTAGATTTTCCCATTTTTCCTTCTATTGGGCTTTATGCTTTAGATGTTTCTTGAGGTTTTGTGCTTTCTAGATGTTTCTTGGATCTATTCGTGCATTCCCTGCCCCATCTTCTTTTTTCTTAGTTCATCCTTATACTTTTAAAGTCCATTGTGAAAAGAGGTTAGGGGTTCTAAATTAAGTATAATTAATAGATGGATAGGCTGAATGGGAATATTTCTCGGGGTTGGGGAAACGTATACAATAAGAGTGATTACAGAATATTGAGAAAGATTGCTGCGTGAAGAGATCTCTACAAAGCAAATGAAGGCTAGCTAAAAATATTCCCTGAGGCACCACCAAATATCAATAATGCATAATTAAAAATTTCAATGTGATTTTACGAAATGAGAGGATACGATACCTCACTATTATACACTTCTTATAATGTCCTTCAAAGCAATACCTGATGATGTCCTCGCATATAATCTAATTCACATTGGTTTTGAACTTCTTCAGAATGAGACCATAGCAACATGTAGCTGTTGTAAAGAGTAGGTCTAAATATTTTAGGTTGTCAATTACTTAGTTGTTGGCAAATGTTTATGAATGAGTATCAATTTGACAAAACGTTTTTGATGCTATTCTCCCCATTGAGCCTGAATTTCCAATTCTAATTTTTTTCAATAGCGGGTTTTGAGCTGCAAAGAAATATCTGTTATTTTGTTCAAACTTTAGATATTATATAGTCTAATTTAGAACAGGAGTGACCTAAATTAGAGAGATCAAGATCCCTTAATGACTAAAAAATGGGCAATAATAATTATTTATTTATCCATTCTTATATTAAACTTACTATGTGTATTATTTTCTTATTTTATCCGACCATTAGCTCTTAACAAATATACTTCAAAATGGTACACTTGACAATCATCAATTCAATAACCATTTTACAATGTTGGATTGGAAGCCCTCGGAATATAAGTAATCTAATGTCTATGCAGGATCGGTTTTTTTTTTACGGAGGCTTTTGTCTATCGCTATGGATACCAAAATGTGCCTTTTGCACATTTATCTATGTTAGGCAAGTATTCCTTGTAAGGCTTTGTTATTTGTGTAAGTTACTTTTTGGGGTATTTAGAAAAATCCACTAACATGCAGAAATTTTGAGATGGGGTTGTAAGAAAACTGGTGACAAGTTCTACCCCAAAAATTGTGGCAAAAAGCTGTACTCGTGGTAGATCTATCTGAGCCATTAGGTTAAATACCCTTTATGAAGGATGGTAAATCTTAAGTTTTAGGTAGAAGATTGATTTCCACAACTAGATTTATTACACAGGCAAGCAAAGCTTGTAAGCTTGCCTATCACTTCGGGAATAACTGAAACATTTTCAAACTGTTAAAATCAGTAGGATTCACTTAGATGCGCCCTATGACATTTACCTATTTTACATACAAGTGGGAATTTAGACACTAATTATTGTTTGTGCCTCAATTATAAAATCGTCTTGCTAAAGAATCAATGACAAACATTGTTTATTGTCTAAGAATCAGTTCGATGAAGATAGTAAATATACATTAGCTATTGTGACATTCTCCTATTTTTCATAAAACTGGGAATTCAGAATACTAGTTATCACCCCATACTTAAAATAGAAAATCAGCACCTTGGATTCACAATGATGCATAGTTGATTAGTAGGATTTTACTTGGATTCACAATGATGCATAGTTGATCAGTAGGATTCACTCGAGGTATGTATACTAGGCAGTGTACTCTTTAGACATTATCGTATTTTGCGTACATTTGGGAATATACACTAACAGTGAGTTTAGTTTTAATGGATATACACACTATGTACGGTGTCCCATGGCATTTATCTATTTTGCAAGTCATGAATCCAGAAACAATGCATATTTGATCTGTAAAATTGACTTGGCTATATGTGCTAGTTAATATGCACCGTGACATTTTTCCATTTTGCATACAAATAGGAAATTAGACGCTAGTTATTACTTGACTTAAACTAGAAATCAATATTTTGACAACAAACAATTGCGAATATATTTGATTGTCTAAGTAGTAGTTTGATTTAGGTGGATTTAAACACGAGCTATTGCATCAATATTTTGACAACAAACAATTGCGAATATATTTGATTGTCTAAGTAGTAGTTTGATTTAGGTGGATTTAAACACGAGCTATTGCGTCTCATGGCATTTTCCCATTTGAATGGTCTGAATCCAGAAACCTTTTTACAATTCACATCTTTATATAAAATCATATGGTTTGGTATGCACTTCCTTTCTGGCTCTCGTCTCCTGTGAAGACTATACCATTTGTCTGCTTATGCTGCTGATTATTTCCTCTGCAACTTAACTTTGTGAGACAGTTGGCACTCTAATGTTGTTTATCACTTATTGCTGATCCAACACTTGGGTAATGAACACACTCTTGTTATTCCAAATATTATAAGTAGATAGCACTACTTTTGATTCTTATATATTCATTACTTTGGTCATTTCAATGAAAATAAAGTAAGCAATGGGCTGACTTATTTATGCCCATTTGACTGAAAGAAGTACATCACTTCCGTGCGATGCCATCTTAAATCTTTCAGTTTAAAATCTGAATATTAAATCTAGTTGGACAGGTTCTTTACTTCCAGAGTACTTTTTTGTGGCCAATCTTTTTATCTGGGAAATTGGGCTTGTGCAATACTAGTTCTTTTTCTTCAGTTACTCTTGTGCAGTCTGAGTTGACAATATTAGTTGTGGCACACCACTTAATCTGATATCGATTATTTCTGGAAGAACTGTATTTACTTGCTTTCGTATATGTCTACATTGGGTGTTGGTACTTTTCTATCTATATAAATTCATCCTTAGACTGAGAGTTGGAGAATTTATTTTCCAATGATATTTAAATTGAGACCAAAGAGAGCTCCCATGTTCCACTTCCCTGTCACTTACCACCATAACCAGCAAGATCATGATTCATACTCCAACCAGCCACAGGCTGTTTGGATAAAGGGCCCCTTAGGGGAGGCCATGGCCTCCTCCCAAAACCAATCCTCTCCCGAGTCAGGCTTTTATTTCAGATCTGTAGTTTCTAATGAGAAAAACCAGACCTGCAAAGAATACCTGCTCTATTTTCTTCACCACCATGCTTATAGAACCATATCCTGTCCAAATTTACCTATCCAAAAAAAAAATTGTTACCAAGGATGGAAGACCTGTCTCGGGTCAAATTTTTAGTAGATGAAATGGAAAACAGGCTATGGCTACTGAAGCAGGCGGCCTTAATATGCCAATTAATGGGAGCTTTCCCTCGATCCAATACACTTAGGTTATTACAAGAGAATTGGAAACCTGCCAGTTCTGTGGTCCTCATGATGCCTACAGGGTATTTCATGGCCATTTTCTTCTTAAAACAAAAGAATATCAGGGCTTCCAAGGTGGACCGTAGTTCATGAAAAAAAAGGCTTTAATGAAACTGTGGTCCCCTACATTCAGCACAACTAAAGACCTCCCAAGCACAGTTCCAGTCTGGGTAAGACTTCCACTTCTCCCAAGTGAATATTGGCAAGAATACTCAGGAAATTAGGTGGTGCTATTGGAGAATCCACCATTCACAAAGCATCAAAGATTTGTCAACTACGCTAAAATATGTGTCAATATTGATCTGGAGAAGCCATTACCAGCTAGAATACTGCTGGACATGGGAGGAATTGAGTGTAACAACCATAGACAGGATATTTCCTTCAGATGCTGGATTTACCATCAACATGACCATATGGCTTGTGTTTGCCTCACCATGTGAGACTAGGAATAGATGAAACCAACAGATTGGGGGCTAAACAACAATAAGATATCAAGAAGAAAATAGCATGGTACAAGGGGACAACAAAGGGCATCAAGCATAGATCCAGGGAAACAACCACCTAACAACTACAGAGGCTTAGGGAGAAGACAAATTTCAAAAAGGCTACACAAGAAAAAGAAAGCAAACGACTCAGGCAGTGTATCAGGTCAACACTTTAAATCCCTTTGAGGCACTCAACCATCTTGAGATCGATGAAATGTAAGGTATTTAAAGCAGCCAGGAACAAATGACAAATCCTTTCCAAGCACTGGCTTCACAGGAGGGTAAGGAGATGGAAGACATCACCATAGACCAGTCAAAAGGAGTTGAAGAAGAGACTCAAAGTCCGCTTACAATACAAGCATTGGAAGAAAAGCAAAAGTTAGGTAATTTGTCACAACCCACAACAGATCAGGTACTTTTCACATCATTAGCAGACTCCTCCAAACTAGCGCACAGATATAGGGCCACCAAAGGTAAGAGCAAGACCCAGCCAAAAGCTCAAACCTTCATATTTCTGTTAAAAAAACTCACCGATTAAAAGAAGAAAACCCACCTAGGAAGCCAACAAAGTGTTCTTATCTAAGGGAAGAAATTGGAGGGGTCAGAAGGAGCAGCCCAAAACTGGGTAGTTATGGACTGTGTAGTCTGAAGAAGCCCTTAATCATATCATAGGCTTATCCCACAACCCACAAGCAGGGTAATGCAGATTTTCAGGTCTTTCAGATAGTTCTAGTAGTTTTATTCGATAGACATCTTTAGCTAGTACTTTTGTTGTTTTTTTTCCAAGATCAAGATCAATGTTTTGTAATGGCCATTGCGGATGGATAATTACGGTCTGATACAATCCAGCAATGTTTATACAGATTTAGCGTTATATATCCTGAATCTGAATGAAATGTATTTTACTTTTTTATTATTATTCAATTGACCCTTTATAAAAAAAGAGTCAAAGCTAAAATGCTTAGGATTTAGAATGTTTTGCTCCAATTATTCATTAACACTACGGAATTTTGCGGGAATTAATTAACTTTTTTGTTGACAGCTTCTGCAGAACTCTCATTACTTGCTTTCATATATTTCTACATTAGGTGTTGTTTCGTTTTTATTTATGTAAAATTGTCATGAGATTGAGATTTAAAAGAAGAAAACACTTGGGGTTTATAATTTTATTTTAATCATTTGTTAACACTTGGAAGTTTTGCAGGATATAATTGAATTTTTTGTGCGACACATGGTCAATGATAGTTTGGGTGTTATTTGCAATGCACATGTTGTTCGGGCAGATCTAAGTGATTGTGGTGCACTGGATGAAGACTGTCTTAAACTTGCAGAGTTGGCAGCCATGGCTGTAGACTTTCCTAAAACTGGAAAGGTAGCAGTGATGCCCCACAATCTGAGACCCACGAAATATCCAGATTTTATGGACAAAAAAGATTTCATTTCTTACAAGTCAGATAAGATTCTAGGTAAATTGTATCGCAAAGTGAAGGATATGTTTGGAGAAGGGGCTGATAAACTTAAATGTTGTGTGGACTTTGTCAATGCATTTGAAACATTGCCTTATGATAATGATTTAGAAGTTGATGGATTTGAAGAATATGTTGAAGAAGCTTGGCAATTCAAATGTTCGTATGATAGACAACTTCATGCTTTATTAGGTCAGTTCAATGTTAGTAAAGAGGGGGAGGTTGTCACTGGACAGATTACTTCCCTCTCCAAACACAATAGCAGGCGGCAGGGTGAAATCAAGGAGAGGTTGCAGAATGCGTACAAAGCTTTGCGAAAAGAGTTCCGGTTGATTTTTGAGAAAACAATAAATTGTCAAAATCTGGAGCCTTGTGAACAGTCCAAATGTAAAGCCAAAGCATCTGCATGGTACCATGTAACCTATCATCCAACATGGGTGCAGAAGACCAAAGATCACCTAACAGGACTAGATGATTCACCCAGTGCTCCTCTTTTGAGTTTCGCATGGATTTCTGTTGATTACATAGCCCAAATAAAGTTGCAGAAGCTCAGGCTGGATGTCGATTACAGTTCAGCAATCAGATCATTTAGCACATTTCTGTTTGGTAAGTCATAAGTAGGAGAGTCATGAGGGCCATCTTGCGTCTCTGCCTACCCATTGGCATATCAAGCAAATTAGTTTTAACTTTTTAAGTTATTTATTGCCAGCTTTGGTGGAAACACAAGGGGGTAGTATTAATGTAAATAGCCATTGGCCGGCAAGGCCACTCTGCCATATGTGTCTGACTCTTCTGTCTGGCACGAGATGTTTTAATCACTTTTTTTGTTGCTATTGTTGTTCGATGTATTAATGAGTACTATTTATGTTTTTCTACGTATCCATGGATGTCAAGCATATCGGTTTTGGGTAGTGTAGTTAATTTGCTTCCAGCTTTGGTGGAAAAACATGGGGAAAGTTTTCCCCTGCCATTATATAAATTTGACTGTATTGTACCTTCTTGGGCAAGAGATGTTTTAACTTTTAATTACTCTGTTGCTGTTGTTGTTCGATGTATTTTTGAGTCCTATTGACATGTTTTCCTCATTTTATGTTGTTAATGTACCTTCGTTATTATTTCTCTGTTATTTCTTTTTCAAAGTTTCAAAACTTATTGTTAGTTTTTCTGTTTTTGACGAGTACAAATTTATTCATAAAATAGGCACTAACAGCCAGAAATTACATCATAGATCGTCCATAACAACTGTAACACAAACAAGCTAGATAAAAAGTCTTTTTGATGAGTCCTACATCCAGCCAAGATAGGCATCTGAAGCTGGTTTATTTAGCTCACTTTTGATTGCATGTAAAAGAGTTACTCCTCTGAAATATCTTCCTTGTTTGCCTCGTTTTCCAGAGCTTCTTCATCGTTGTTGCTGTCATAGCCCTTAGGATTGTTGATGTTGCTGTGATAGGCTAGCAATCCCATTTGATGCAGCAATTTGTTTTGACGGGCAACACCTACTGGGATGCCATTCGTGGTGTCAATCATGGTTCTGATACAGGCTTCTTTGCTGAAATGAAGCCTGTTCATGGCTACCTAATTCCTATACGGGAACTACTGAAGCTACGCGAGATATTGTAACCCATATATATGCAAGATGGAGATTAGAAGCAAAGTGTTGATCTCTAGAATACCTCTGATTATGGAGACGAGAGTTTGGATTGAGGTTCACCCCTGCATCCACATGAACTCCTTCCCTGATAATGGTTGGAGTGTTAGGGAGGTTTGTCACATGGTTGGGGTTGAAGCGCCTTCCTCTACCTTTACTCACCCATCTACCACATTCTCGACTTGCCCATCATAGTTGACTTGGTCGAAATTAATGCATTCTCACAACCTGATGATGGTTCATGGAGTTTGAATTGAAACGTAGGTCCAAAAAACTAATCCACGGTCATATCCAGAAACTCTATAACAAAAAAGGTGGTTAAAAGTCATAATATAAAAGAAGTTATATAAAAATGTTCATAAGTGGCTGATTATAATTAAAAAATGTAATAATCTAAGATTTATGAGATGTGAAAAGCCATTTTGATTATAATGTCTTTTCAATGTAATAAATAGTGAAATTAATTCTTGGGAGGATATAAGATTTTGATATGTGAAATAAAAAGCAAAATAAGACTCTCATAGGAGAGTGAAAGATTTGGAATGCAATAGGTGAAAGATTGAAAGATTAGGAAGGGGGTACACAATGAGGCCCAATAGAGGGTACACAGTGTGTGTTCCAACAGGGGTTACACAGTACACCTTAGAGTGTCCTGGTTGGGGTTAAATGTTGGCAAAGTGCGAGGGGACATAGACTTCGTGGTTCCTCCATCTTTATATGGACAAACTGGGGCCCTGCCATTGCATTTTATTGAGAGAGAGTTGAAGAGCCACACAAAGATTTGTAGTAGATATGTATTAAACCCTGATTTAATATAAAATGATTTATCATTGTTATTAGATACGGGTGTTTGTTTGGATATCCGGTGAAATCTTCTTTTGTATTGTAATATTTTTGAATAGCTAATGCAATAAAATTGTTTTAAATATTCAGTGTGTTGAAATGGGAAAAAGGAACATTTCATTTTGGTATGAGACCCAGTTCATCCTATAACTCGCATATATACTGTAACGATGGTCACAGATTCCATATACACTCCCGGTCTTCTGTCAATAAAAAGCTCTGTAACTTGTAATATTTTCTCACTTAGCGGTTCTATTGGGTTAGGCAAGTTCACAGATTAATCCTTGATCTTATCTTCGAAACATTTCTGACCATCACATTCAATCCTTTGATATTTCCATCGTACAAGTGAATATTACAAATTAAGTTAATAAACATTGAACATTCAATCCTCTGATTTGTAATGTTCACTACTATTTTTTTAAGAAAATATTTTACTTGTGAAAGTAGTTAAAATATTATACTAAAAATCAATGAGACGTAGGTAAGTTGGTAAAGTGGTTTGGTTTTTTCAAGTTTCACGTAAATTCAAATTTTATTAAAGTATATGAGACTGAATGTAGTAGTTGTTGATATTTTTAAATAACACATTTAACTTTTGTTTATATTCTAAAATTGATAACAATAGATTATACTAAAAAAATATTAAATTCTATTGAACTTTAAGTTGTTGTTGGAGCTAATAGAATATTAACTGATTTAGATTATATAAAATAAATAAATATGAAAAATTGACATATTTAATGTAGCTATTGAAAGTTTAATTTAAAATGTTATTTAATGATTATTATAATTTAAAATGTCATTTAATAATTATTTTAATTTTTATTTGACTAAAATAATATAATTAAATAATAATCATTAAGACAAAATATGAGATATTTATGGGTAACTATATATGTTTGTTGGCTTTAATTATTCAAAACTTAAATATAAGATCAATAAATAAATTGAACAAATTACATATAATAAAGAGTGAAAATTACATATATAGAATGAGCTTCTTATATTAAACGCAAGTTCCCAATATTTTTATTACATTAAAACAAACTAGACAACTTACATATACCTTATAAGTTTCTCTATAATTTTTGGCAAATACTTTTTTATATTATCGCTGCAAGGAATGACTAATTGGAGACGATGTTTTCATAACCATTAAATATGTTAGGATGTGTAATTTTCAAATTGTATCATGTAATTTCATTTTAGGTTATTTATTTATTTAATTAAAATTTCATATTTGAAATGTGTTGGGCCTAAAACTTATATGATATAATTTAAGAATTATATGGATGAGATAGTTAGAAAAGAATAATAGGCCTAAAACCTACTTGATATAATTTAAGAATTATATGGATGAGATAGTTAGATGTGAAGGATGAAATAGAGCAGAAAAATAAAGAAAATAAAAACTCAAACCCTCATATTGCTACAACAATGGAGAAAACAAGATTTTATTAATCTTTTTTGATATTTCTTGATCTGTCAATACAAAGCTGCGCCCAAAGCGTTTTTAAATAGAATGTGAGAGCAAAAATAACTAAAAATAAACTGATTGTTTAACTAATCTAAAACTAACTTCAACTGCTACTGCATGCAAGCTTAGTAAGGAGTAAGACTGCTTGTTTAACTATTTGAACTAACTGATTTTTCACTGTTTGTTAACTGTTGTGCATGAGGAGCGAACTGCAAAAGGGAGGTGCAACTGGCAGTTAAGTTGTGAGTGGAGAAATTATCTCTAATTAATCTTCAGTTTCTAACACTCCCTCTTAATTTCTACCACTAACTACTTCAGCATTTACAATGCTTAAATTGTGTCTTAGATAATCAAAGGTCTCCTTTGCTAATGCCTTTGTGAATATATCTGCTAATTGATCTTTAGATCTACAGAACTCTAGATGGATTTCTCCATTGTTCACTAACTCTCTGATAAAGTGAAATCTTGTATCAATGTGCTTGCTCCTCTTGTGAAACACATGATTTTTTGACAATGCAATTACTGATTTGTTGTCACAAAAGATTGGTGTTGACTCTTTTTGTGCTTGTAATAAATCTGTCAATATTCTCCTCATCCAAGTTGTTTGACATGTCTCTGATGTGGCTACTACATACTCTGCTTCAGCTGATAAAAGTGTCACTATATGTTGCTTTTTGGATGCCCATATGACCACCCCTGTTCCTAAAAGAAATGCATGTCTAGAAGTACTCTAACTCTCATCAATGCTACATGTAAAATCACTATCAGTATAACCAATCAAACTAAAATCGTTAGTTGTGGAATATAAAATTCTATATTGAGTAGTTCTTGCCATATATCTCAATATTCTCTTTCCAACTTGCCAACGTGAGTCTTTCGGTGACTCCATAATCTTGAGATTAAACTGACCCCATACATGATATCTAGTCTTGTAGCTGTAAGATACATTAAACTACCAACTAGTCTTTTGAATGTTGTAGAATCAACATTATACATTTTTTTTCTTTTGCTAATTTTGGTTCCTGTAGCAACTGGTGTAGGTGTTGGTTTATAATTCAGCGTCTTAAATCTCTTTAACACATCATTTGCATATTTAGTTTGACAAATAAAAATTTTATTCTCTAATTGTACAAATTCTATGCTCAAAAAGTACTTCATTAATTCCAAATCTGTCATTTTAAATTCTTTCTTCATTGCTGATTTAAATGTGTCTACAAACAAATTTTTAGTGAAAATCAAATCATCAACATACAAACACAATCAAAATCTGACTTTTTTTGTTGATTTTTGTGTACAGTGTAGGCTCACTATTGCTTCTATTGAATCCATTGTTTGTCATATATGAATCAATCCTGCTATTGAGACCATAAAGGGCCTTCTTCAATCTGTAGACTTTTTCTTCATGTCCTTGCACTTCATAAACTGGTGGCTATTTCACATATACTTCTTCATCTAGGAAACCATTCAAAAAAGTTGATTTTACATCCATTTGATATATATACCAATTATTTTGAGCAACTATTGCTAAAACCATTCTAACAGTATCAAGTCTAGCAACTGGAGCAAATGTTTCATTATAATCAATTCCATGTTCTTGTGCAAAACCTTTTGCTACTAACCTTGCCTTGTGCTTTTTAACATTTCCATCTGCATCAAATTTGGTCTTATAAACCCATTTGACTCCTATGCAATCCTTACCTTCAGGTAGATTAGTTAGATCTTATGTTTGGTTTCTTTCAATGGCATTCATCTCTTTATCCATTGCTTTTATCCAATGTTCCTCATTAACTGCTTCTTCATAATACATAGGATCATGAGTGAAAAGAGCAAAATTTAAACACAAATCTAACTTCTCTTCTTCTTGATTATAAATCTCATTCAAGTTTCTCATTTTCTTACCTTTAAATCTTGATTTTAAAATGGCAAGAGTTGGATCTGATTCATCACTTGTGAATTTGGAGTAGGATGACATGCATGACTAGATGATTCACCTTGTTCAACCTCCTAGGTGTTCTTATTGGAGTGCTTGTTCTTGCTTGTGGAGAGGATTGATCACCTTGCAAATTATTGTTCTTCAGATTCTTCTTCATTTTGTGGAATTGGTGCTTCAATTGTGATGGCGCTACCATCCCATGCTTCTTCCTTAAATTCAACATCTCTGCTAATAATCACTTGCTTTGAAATGGGGTTAAACAACTTATAATCATTTGATTCTTCACTATAGCCAATAAAAATGCATTTCTCACCTCTATCATCAAGTTTTCTTTTCAATTTAGATGGTATTAGAGAATATGCTATACAACCAAAAATTATGAAATGATGTACACTATGCTTCTTACCACTCCAAGCTTCTTATGGAATTTGATCTCTGACACTCTTTGTTGGGCTTCTATTCAGAATATACACTGCACATGCTACAGCTTCTACCCAATATTCATTTGACAAATGTTTGGCTTTCAACATGCTTCTAGCTATCTCCATGATTATTCTATTCTTTCTTTTTGCTACACCATTCTGTTGTGGTGTGTACCTTGTAGTCAATTGCCTTTTAATGCCATGATATCTGCAAAAATCTTGAAATTCATTAGACATATATTCACCTCTATCTGATATAAGTACCTTGATATAACGGCCACTCTGCTTTTCAACCATAGCCTTGAATTCTTTAAACTTTTCAAAGGCTTCAGACTTATTTTTGAGAAAATATATCCACGTCTTTCTGCTAAAGTCATCAATGAAGGTTAGAAAATAAGTACTACCTCCAAATGATGGAGTTTGCATTGGTCCACATAAATCACTATGGACTAGCTCCAATATTACCTTTGCTCTATATGAGGCTCCTACTGGAAAGCTCTCTCTATGCTGTTTTGCCAGAATACAACTATCACATGAACTTCCTGGCTGTTCTATTGGTGGTAATCCCTTCACCATATTTTTTTTCTGTAACAAATTCAAACCTCAAAAATGTAAATGTTCATACCTTAAGTGCCATAGCCATGATTGGTCTAGCTGCATGGTTTTGAAGTGGGCTTCCTCTTCTCCTTGGATGCACTGAATTCGAAGAGGGAACATCCGATTCTTGGTCATCCCCACTTTTCCTATCAATCTGTCACTAGGAAACTTGTCTAGTATTGTGCAAACATTATCTATAAAAGATACTCTGTAACCTTTCTGTACTAACTGTCCAATACTCATAAGATTATGCTTTAGTCCAGCTACAAAATAAACATCAAGTATAAACCTTCTTTCACCATTTTTTGCCAAAACATTTATTACTCCTTTACCCATTACATCCACTTTGTTATCATTTCCTAATTTAACTTCAGATTTTATAGAATCATCAAGACTAACAAAAAATTCTTTATTCCCTGTCATATGACTACTGCATCCACTATCTAAGAACCAAATATCTCTAACTTTTTTTTGAGTAACATGACAAGTGAGAAATAAGCTTCCAAGATTAGAACTAGATTCACCTGGATTAGAATTAGATTCATTTGTGTAATTAGCATTTTTTGCTTGTCCACATATCCTTGTTTCTTTCTGCAGTCACTTGCATAATGTCCATATTTTTTGCAATAATAACATTGAATATTAGATTTATCAAACCTCTATGAACTTTGCTGAAGTGATTGTTGCCACGTCCTCTATTGCTGTAGTTTTGATTACTATTTTCACCTTGATCTGGATTGTTCTTTCAAGTTCTGCCTCTGCCTCTTCCTCTGAAGTTTGACCTTCCTCTTCCTCTTCTTTTGCCAAATGATACCTGTGACTTGAAAGCATTCTCAAGAGAAGTATTGTTATTCCTATTCATTCTGGATTCATGTGTTAACAAAGAACCCATTAATTCATCTACTGATAACTGCTCCAAATCCTTGGTTTCTTCAATAGCTACAACTATTGCATCAAATTTACTGGTTAAACTCTTGAGTATTTTTCTATAATTTTTTGATCCGTGATTGTTTCTATATTAGATCTAATTTGATTCACTATATTCAACACTTGACCCATAAACTGGGCTATTGAATCTGAATCATTCATTTGCAAATTTTTAAAACTTGTCCTAAGAGATTGCAATTTAGTAATTTTTACCTTTGTATTACCTTTATAGGTAGTCTCCAAGATTTTCCATGCCGATTTGGATCTCGTTGCTGCTGCAACTCTGGAAAAAATAGATTGATCCAGTGCCTGTTGGATTATAAATAAAGCTTTTGCATCTTTTTTTCTGTTCTCGTTAAGCTCATCCTTTTGTGCTCGAGTTAATGACAGATGGGCAGCCTCATCCTGCGGTTCTACAAAACCATTTTCTACCAAATCCTAAACTTCTTGTGAGCAAAACAATGTTCTTATTTTAATTGCTTAAAAATCGTAATTCTTACCATTAAAAATGCGAATTTAAGGCTGAAAAATACTGTTGTTCGTTGCTATGTCTCATGCTGAAACGACTAAATTTTCCTTGCACCAAAGCTTTTTTTTGACTGCACTTGGCAAATCTGATTTGACTTTCAATTTTTTTTTACTTACCCCACGAGCTGGGCGCTACCTTTTAACGGCTCAGCTGGTTGCACAATTTGCAGACCGACCACACGGGGATTCAAACGCACTCTAGAATCGTCCTCACGAGAAACTCGAACTTCTTCCAGCGATCTCCTTTGGCTGCGCTTTCAACATAAAAAACTAACTCACTATGTGCCTTTGGCGCTGACTTGCTTCAACAAACATATGACGTAAAAACTCCAGTTGACTTGCAAATAGTTGACTGCACCTTGTTGGCTGCTTGCTGGCTGTCAGCCTAACTTCCTTTGGCTGCGCTTTTCATTAACTAGACGAATCTGCTGGCTGTCGGCCTACGACGTCCCTTCGACCCTGCACTACAATGAATCGACGCTTCTTTCCTTGGACAGCTGTGCTTCTGCCCACGGTCTGTTGGATGGCCGTGCAGGTTTGCACCCTACTGTCGATGCCTTGCATGGCTCTCTGCGCTGACTACGATCTGGTCTGAGCAAGGCTGCGGCCTTTTGTATTTTTTGACTGCTACGATCTCTCCTTTGGCAGCGGCTTCTCTTCCAATCTAACTGCGCCTTTTCATCTTCTGCCGGCTGTGCACTTCCAACAGAGCCTGCATGATTCTTTAGACTTCTACAAGTCAGCGATCTCCTTTCTTGCTGGGCGCCTCTCCTTGGCGCTCCCTACTGGCTCTTCCTCCACACGACCTGTCTCCTTTGGCTCTGATACCAATTTGAAGGATGAAATAGAGCAAAAAAATAAAAAAAATAAAAACTCAAACCCTCGGATTGTTACAACAATGGAGAAAACAAGATTTTATTAATCTTTCTGATCTTTCTTGATCTGTCAATACAAAGCTACGCCCAAGGCATCTTTAAATAGAATGTGAGAGCAAAAATAACTGAAAATAAATTGATTTTTTAACTAATCTAAAACTAACTTCAATTGCTACTGCATGCAAGCTTAGTAAGGAGTAAGATTGCTTGTTTAATTGTTTGAACTAACTGATCTCTAACTGTTTGTTAACTGCTATGCATGAGAATGAGTGATCTGCAAAAAGGAGGTGCAACTAGTAGTTAAGTTGTGAGTGGAGAAATTATCTCCAATCAATCTTTAGTTTCTAACAAGATGAGAATAATAAATTATATTAGACATAAGAAGTAATATGAAAGATTTTTAATGTTTGATTGATTTAATATTAAATTAATAGTTATATTTCATGATAGTTAGAGATGACCAATTTGTTGATATTGGAAATGTTTAATAATAAAATTGTATACAATGATTTATGTGCGTCTTTGAATATATATATATATATATATTCGATGTGACATACACAATGTATGATTCTTTAAATTTTCTAATCACTAAAAATGTTTTAGTTGTAAAGGATTTTCTCTCCTCCTATAAAACCTTTTATATGTTTTGGTTGTGATTAGAAAATTTAAAGAATCATACATTATGTATGTCACATTGAATAAATATGAATTATTAAATAAGAATTTTATAAATATAATGTAAATTATTAAATAGAATTTTATAAATTATAGTTTTTTGGTATAAGGTATGTACTTATATTGACTCACTTTCAAAAAATTAAAGAGATTGTGAATAGAGACACTTAAAGAGAAGTTTAAATATAATATTTTTTTTGTAATTTTTTTAGATTTAATTATGGGCATGACTTATTAAAAAGAAATGTTTATCAATAATTTAAAAAAATGATTGTAAAACGACACAAAATTGAAAATAATTCATTACTTGTAAAATATAGAGTAAGATTAGGCCTTGAATCGATGGGGAAGAGATGTGTCGAGTCTGGGAAAGCATAGTAAGGAGCAAAGGTGTGGGCTGGAATGAAGACCAAAATACCAAATATACGTAAGTTTCTAAGGAAGATAGGTGCACACTGAGGTTGTAAAAGAAAATAGGATTTCAAAGGATAGCCTCATGATTACAATCCTAAGAGACATTGGATTTCACAAGCTGCTCTATGTGGATGGCCGATGGACAGGACTCTTGGCAGGGACATAAGGAGAATCTTTAAATGTACATATTTTTTATACAATTCTGGGAGCAGATATTTCATGTCTTGTTAGCAAGGCTATAACCCACACACTAGGAAGGTGGGATGGAGGATTCCACAAATAATTAAGGTATAGGGATACATTTTAGATCCTTTAAAGCGCCAGGAAGGAGTGTCGATCCTATTCTGAAAGGGGATGGATCTCGGAGGCCATAAGATAAATCATTAGGGACAATTGAAGAGCATCTAAAAAAATAGTTAAGTAGGCTTAATGTAAGAAATAAATATATTTGTGGAAGAAATTACGACTAGTGCTCAAGATGTAGAAAGACATAAAGGATGTATCCTAAAATGAAGGAAAAAATGGAACTAAACTTGGAAGGAGCTCAAACTCTAAAACAAATTAAAAGTTTGAAAGACACTCTAATATTCTACAAATTTGTCAACAATTGGTCAACCATGTCAGTGTTGGAGGCTTGGCAGCAGGGCAATTGAGGGAAGTTCAATATAATGGATTATTATTTATTGGGTCAAGGGTTCTTTCCAGTTATCTTTGAAACTCCCTTGGCTAGATTGAAAGTTTTTTAGCATGGACCTTTTATGTTAGGGCAACATACTCTAAATATGAATTCTAAATATGAATCCTTGGTTTTTGGGTTCCAGTGAGCATATCTCCAAAAGCCTTGATATGGGTTAGACTACCATATTTTCTATATGAGTAATTTTTAGAGGAAGCCCTAGCAAAGATTGGCAATACTTTGGGTGAGACTTTGGCTATTTGAGCTATTCCTTAAGGCTTATGATTGCACTCGTAAATAAAGCTTGGATTATGAAACAATTTCTTTTAAATGTCCCCTTATCATAAACATGGGCACTTGGAAATTTTTTGTTTGAACAAATATTTAGGTGATCCAAATCCCTCAGTCAAATGCCAAATAAACAACAACAAATGAAGAATTCATATAAGGGAAGTAAAAATCTCTTTATAGGAAAAGAGAATATAGTGACTTGGAAAAATAAATAATAGACTTTAAGGATAAAAGGGTAAACAACCCAATGCTTACCTAAAAGATATTACCCCAAGATAACACTGAACAAAATGCAACTTTACAAGGAACAAAGGGAAATAACAATTAGGGCAAACAACATGGCTTAGATTTGTGCCTAACTCCTTTATCACTTAAAGGCATAAAGATACAAAAAAAATAACCATGATTGGGCATGAGAAAAGCCCAAAAAACTCTTTGCAAAATCAAGATGAAAAAGGAGTCTTTGGGTAGAGATCAATAATTAGTCTAGAAAGAGAACTTTTAGATAAAAGAAAAGATACACAAATATTTGAAAAACCAATGTAAGACAACAAATTAAAGGGAGAGGTCTTATCTACTTTGTGTGCTTCCAAATTGGA
Organism: Torreya grandis; assembly: GCA_037957365.1. Classification (NCBI taxonomy): domain Eukaryota; kingdom Viridiplantae; phylum Streptophyta; class Pinopsida; order Cupressales; family Taxaceae; genus Torreya; species Torreya grandis. Next base: position 3,211,660 of record JARHVA010000509.1, on the reverse strand, counting down.
CAATCTTCTTCAAAATTAACCTTCAAAGGAAATAATGCAAGAGAAGCAACAACGCATGAGCCCACAAATAGAGGACAAGTTTGGCTTTTCTAGTGATAGTATTTTTGAAGAAAACCTAAATTTGGATGAGTTAGGCCCTCCCCTTAGTGGTAGTAAATGAGCTTAGAAAGTTCTAGCTTCAATGTTTCATCTGATTGTACCCCTCAAAATAAATTTTCTCTAAGTGAAGGGATAATGTCTTGGGATATGGTTTTTATGGAAGACAACAATATAGTTTGATAAAAAGGTGGGCAACATAAAAAAATAGTAGATAATTCTAGTGCATAGCCCTGAAGAAGGTAATAAAGAAAACATATGCTTACAATAGAAGAAATGCATGAACAAAGAAAATAGGTAAAATCCTTGAGAAGCGAAGTAGTAGAATTGTAGCATAGAAGCATAGGAAAACATGTAATAAAATTTAAAACAATAACCAATTGTAGATACTAAAATCTGATTTATATAGCATCGCAGTCTTGTATACTTGACAAATACCTATTAAGGCTCTACCCTTCAATTTTAGACCTCCCTGTTACCGAAAGGCTTACATTTATCATCTTACTATGTTTAATTATTTATCTTATAGTCTGACCCTATCATTTTTGATGACCCAAATCTCCTGCACTATATAGAAATCTTAAAACCTGATATATATCCTTTATAGTCAGTTTCAAATCCTTAGCAACTTCCTAACCTGTTGAACACTTGCATCCCATATAGGAACACGTGTGTCAATGCAAGTGTTCAGATTCTTATCAAATGTCCAATTCTCAAAAGTCATCTAATTTGTAAATATTTTGAATCTTATGGGTTGACACATTTGTTTTATTTAACCTTTTTGTGAGATATTTTAAAAAGGTGTAGTATAAATACAAACCAAAGCCTACTCATTCTTCCTCTAGCAAATACCAATAATCACCTATTCAATCTCACTCAATCAATTACACAACTGAGTTCTATTTCCATATTCTTCCTTACTTTCCTATTAGTCATAGGAGTAGTTATATTACAGGTCTGAAGCACTAAAAAAAATGGCCCATGAGCACTATTTGTCAAGTTATAAGATAGATCATTGCATGCCTTTGCATATAGTATATGGCACCCTTGTGCACACACAAGCCAACACCTAGGGGAGAGCTACATAAATTTGAGGCCCTATTTGAAGTATTAGAAATTTAGGTAACACTCATTGACAAAGGGGTCCTTGAGGTCAACTTTATACTACGAGCTAATTAACCCATTTTTTGGTAAAGTACAAAGACCCAAGGTGAAAAGCTAGGGTTTGATCCATACACAATCATCAACGGCCTGTGTGTGTGAATAAAATACATCAATAAAAAGGTGACAAAAAACTCAAAAGGCTTTAGGTGGTCTCTTTGTAATACAGTGAATATTTTGTATAGAATAATTATGTTGAAATTCAAACAAATGTGTCGACACAAATGTTCATAGGTTGATGCAAGCGTCTAGGCCTCCATAAATAAATATTCTAGAATGTGATGACTGGAACCTGATCGTGACCCTCCCTATTTCCACCTCTGTATTTCTTAGATCTGCCTGTGTATTTGTAGATAAGCTAAGTATTAATCTTCTTTGTGTCTATGCAATCAAATTACTATTTTGAGTGTACTTTCTATATTTAGCATAAATCAATACTTTAATTTACAATATTCATTTTTCCGAGTATTCAATTAATTGACCTTCTCTATAACAATTTTATTCATCCTTTTATATAGACTATTCTACTCCCTTAACCCTAAACTCATAACCAAAAAGGGTTAAACACTAATCAAGAAATCACAAAAGAAGTTACAATATGTAAACAAGCACTTGTTATAGATTGCTTTAAAAATAAATAAGATGAGCATTATCTCTTGGAATATAAGAGTAGGGACAGACTAAAAAATGAGAGCATAAAAAAATACTTAAAAGCCAAAAGCCTTCAACAATTTTCATACAAGAAACCAAAATGTGTGAAATAGAAACAAAATCTTTGGCAAAAAAGGTTTAGTATAGAGTAGTACCCTTATTTTTGAAGATAATGGAGCTTCATGAGGATTACTTCTAATGTTGGATACAAGAGATATTTCAGTTAAAAAAAATAAGATAGGGGAATCATGGATAATGGTGGCCTTTAAAAGATCTTATTTGCTAGCATCCTTTACTTTAATAGCTTTTTATGCTCCTCTTAGAGAAGGTTCCTCTTTTTGGTAAAGATTACATGAATTAATAACAATCTAGAAGGAAGAATATATAAAATTGCTAGGAGATTGCAAGACAATAACATCCATTTTAGATAAGAAGTGAGGGTCTTTCTCTATGAATGCAAGTAGTAGAGTGTTGGGTCGATTGATCCTCAATTACTTTTTTTAATTGTTAGTGTTAGCTTGATTAATATGGGGCACACACACTCCTTTCATATTATTAGTTAATAATGTTAGTAAGTTAATTAATGCTAGTTTGTAAAAGTGTTTGTCATATGGGTTGAACCATGAGGTAGTTAGTCCCATAGTAAAACCACCTTGCAAGCTTATAAAGCTAAGGTGCCTTGTAAATAATCAATAATAATATTTTACCATTGTGTGCAAATATTTTCAAAATTTACAATGTAGTATGTTACATTTACTTATGTATTTGGTCCTAACAGTGGTATTAGAGCCTTGTTTTCCACGTGAAGAAGTATTGAAGACATGTTTTCTAGAGGTTTTATTTGTGAAGGACAATGGAATGGAGTATAAAGATTTGAAGAAGACATTTAGGTAATGCATTGCATTCAAATCTTTTTCTAATTCTTGAAAGTTCCAAATATCACATTTGCACAATTTTTTGTTTTCATATGCCTTGAAAATCAGTCCACATCATATCTGTATGACCCATACAAACATTTGTACAACTTAATATTTTCAAAGATCAATTTTTTTGACTTTTACACAGTCAAATAATTATAAAATATACAATTTTACATTCAAATTCTCTATTTACTATTATATATGCCCTGCAATTGAATTTGAAGCAATTACAATGTTAAATGCAATATTACAACCTAGAAATGTAGTAGTACATATTTTTGATGCATTAATACATTTTTATGTCAAAAGCCAATAAAATTCAAGATTTTGTATGGTTTTAAGATATTTTCTTACTGATTGTATGGATTTGTACTACTGAAAACCCTTGATGCAATAGTTTGTATAGTCTAAGTGGTCAAAAATTTATCTATACAACCTAAAAAGTGTTGGAAATAAATCATATTGATAAATATATTAAAGAAAAACTCTTGAATATTCTACCATCCATGGGAGTGACTTACATGACCTTTTTACTATTACAAATAATTTTGGTCCTGTAATCTTGCTCAGTGTTGTGCCCATCAAGCTTAATATGGTGTGCCAAGCAAAAGTATAACATAATGCAATTTTTTTTCATATTGCAATGTTTAAAGTGAGCACCAAAAGAGAAAAAAATGCACAATTTTTACATGTCAGGGAAAATTTGAGTGAAGTAAATTTACATACAAATATTTTATTTTTATTCTTGACAAATTAGAAAACTACAAGTTATATGGAATATTCTCACCTTACATTTCCATATTCTTTGTAGTGGAGTTGGTTATGTAAATTTTGAAAGTCACATGCAAAAGAAAGGTCAAGAGTTCAAAACTTCCAAAGCATACCTTTTGGTCACATTTCATATTGTCACATTTGTCATTGCGTACCTTGTATTGCAATATTTTTTTGACAAATCGTTATTTTGTACGAAGGTGGTCATGTGACCAATCAATATATAAGTTTTTAGACATTACATACGCATCAAAATGATCAATTTTATGATTTGAATACTATTTATATAATTTTTAAATAAAATGTATTGAAAATGATGTATAAGGGTGCATTTTCGGTGGAAATTGATACCTAAAAAATTAGCCAATTTATCATATCATCTAATGTTAGTGCTATCAGAGTTATCACCAAAAATTTCAAAGACACCTATGTCATACATTACAATTCCATCAAGATCCTTGTGATTGACAACTTTTAAGTGTGACAATGGAGGCTGGAGGATAATTTTTCTTCTCCAATTAGTTATTCACTTAGAGTTTGAGTCAAATGTTTGAATAATATTTTTTGTCAGGATGCGAAACACCGGAAGCACACAATTGATTACCAACTTCAAGCAACTTAATATGCGGAAATTAACCAGAATCAACAAGTAACTAGAATTCAGAATAACACAGCATATGAGAGACAATACACCAATTGTATTAATACTTTATACATAAAAGAATACAATAAAGAAGATGCCACTTCTTCTCCACCACCTCTTCAGAGGCTCGCTACACCTCAAGTGAACAGTAATTCTTCTCCCCAAAGCTCTCCCTCTCACAGGTCCCAACACCCAACTCAAATATAGAGTTGGTGTTCACCTCCCGTGCTCCACGCACACCACAAGTGCTCCACGCACTCCACAAGCACTCCACGTGCTCCACAAGTACTCAAGGTACTTCAAGTAGATCTCCCATGAACCTGCAATAACCTGCACTTCAACAGACCATACTTATGGAAGGAACTCCCTTGCCTTCCTCTCTTGCTCTATCTGAGTACACACCTGTACTCCAAGTAGATCCTGCCTGATACTACTCCCTGTTGTGTTGCTGTCTATATGATCTTGCACACCTGCAAATCAAACAACGGTTCTGCTCACCTGTGAACCTTGACCTTGCACACACATACACCTGCAGATCAACGATCTTACTTACCATGTAGATCTCCTATATAGGCCATGCAACTGTGACCAAGATCCTACACTCCTAAAGAATCCAGCTGACTCTCCAAACCAGCACCAACACCTGGTACTGTGGAACTAGGAGGAACACCCTTGCTCACCTCACACACAGAAGGAGCAAACTTTGCTCAACTCAAACTAGAACACTTTTCCAATACAACCATGAGTCTATTATATAGATCTCATCCAAACAATAATTAGACATCTAATTACAATAATTAGATCCGCAGCTCTCAGTCTAAAAATAGATCTCTTCATGCAAACACTTGGTTCGTTAGCTAACTGCCCATAATAAACGCAGTTCGAACCACACAGGTGACCGACGCCGGTCCCTGTCCGCCTGGGGGTCGCCGACGCCGGCCGATATCTGACCGACGTCGGTTGCCTTCCTGCCCTATCCTGCCGACGTCGGTTGGCCTGACCGACGTCGGTGTCTCTGACACTCAGCAACTCTCCTGCAACCTCCTCCGTGTCTGCATCAGTGAAGCTTTTAGCTCCACAACCTAACATTTTTGGTAGTAGTAGTGTGTATTTTTTAGTTTATTTTTGCGAGGAGTGGACATAATAGTTTGGGTTTGGTTTTTCAATGCAAGGGATTCCCACCTCTTGCCTAATAGGGGAGGATATTGCATGGCCTTTGATTATTTGTCGGTGATTATACAAGTTGGTAGAAGAGTTGTTAGTATCATGGTTCTGAGCAAAGTTTCATCAATGTTTTTAGGCATTTGGAGATGTGCCATACACAATATTTAATAGTCACTTGGATCAATGTAATTAGACAACCCTTGATCGTGTTCTACTTCAATATGGTATAAAATGGTCAGAGGGGATGGGCAGACATTGATTGTGTTCATCATTCCTGCCACAACTTGTAGGGTAGTGGGCTTCTTGGAAGTGGCATAAATTGATTAGTACCACGATGTATAGTGTGCAAGTTGCAGGGACAACATATAATTTTGATGACTCCATAGTCATAACTCTAGATCATCTGCTATAACCCTTTTTGGATCAAAAGGGTTTGTTGGGTTCGATTGATCCAAAGTTATTTTATTTAGTTGTTAGTGTTAGTTTGATTAATATGGGGCACATACACCCATTTCATATTGTTAGTTAATAATGTTAGTTTTTAAAAATGGTTGTCATATGGGTTGAACCCGTGAGGTAGTTAGTCTCATAGTGAAACCACATTGCAAGATTATAAAGCTAAGGTGCCTTGTAAATAATTAATAATAATATTTTACCATTGTGTCAAAAAATTGTTGAATTTTACAATGTAGTTTGTTACATTTACTTGTGTATTTGGTTCTAACATAGAGTACTACAATATATAGAAAATAATAAACTAATAAACATCAAAATAATCAATGGGTCATTCACTTAGACAAATAAAAATAAAGGATGAAGCTTATCTTTGAAAGTTGGATAAATGAAGGGTTCTTAGAAGAATTATATGCTCTTAAACCCTCAATTTCAAAACAACTCCCTATAGAGGTGTTATCTAAGGACAAAACACTCAAGAATGCCTTCAGATCCATGAGCAGTGGATGGAACATCTAGACCTTACAAATCTAATACAGGGTTTGTGGTAGGAAGTAGGTTACAACCAAGGTACTAAGATGTATATTCCAAAGACAAAGTTAGAATTTTTAAAATATAAAATTAAGAATGGAATGTTGAAGTTTTTGAAAACACCTTCAAGGTAAAGGAAAGGTTGGATGCAAAGCTTGGGAAAATTCAAGAGGGTATTCTCAAAGTTTACTCACAAAGCAACTAGGTAAGGAGTAAATAATGGTTATTATAAAGCTAGATGAGGCTTATAGAGTAGAAGAAAGCTATTGGTGGAAAAAATATAGGGTGCTATGTTTAAAATATGAAAACATAAAGTTTTTTTATGAGACAAATTCACACAAAATATCCATTAACAAAATTACAAGGGTGGAAAATAGTGAAGGCAACACTTTCAACTCACAATAGGAGATGAAGGTAGAGGCAATATCGTACTTCAAAAAAATTTACACAGCTTCTCAGGAGAAGCATTGAAACTATCAATGAGAGATGCATAATAACATTCCTCTAATTGTAAATCCTAGTCAAAACAAGATGTTAATTGCACCAATAATAGATAAAGAGGTGGAAGTAGATCTCTTTGAGCTGCTTAAATCTAAACATATAGGATCAGATGGTTTTAATGCAAATTTCTTTCAAGGTTATTGGAATATAATCAAAGATGTTGTGGCAATAATGTAGGAATCAATAGGTTCAAAAAAATGTTGAAAATAATGAATTTCACATTCATAACATTGATTTATAAAAGATCCTTTTTTAACTTTTGGTGACTATGAACCAATAACTTTATGTAATACCTCATATAAAATTTTAGCAAAGATAATAGCAAAAATACTCAAACTAATACTTCTAAAGCTAATTTCAGAGGAGTAAATATGGTTTTTAGTAGTCATACAAATATTGGATGGTATAGTGACAACACAAGAAGTGATTCACAAAGTTTTTAAAAGAAAAGATGCAAGTTTGTTCATAAAACTAGATATATCTAAAGCTAACGACAAGGTAGATTGGTCATTATTATTTTTGGTACTACAAAAAATAACTTTTTTCATTGAATGAGTAGAGTGGATAAGACACTCCATAACTTCAGTATCTTTTTTAGCACTTATTTTTTTATTATGGGTAAAACAAAGTTTTTTGAACTAGGGACCCGACCCTATATAAGAGACAAGCAAACAAGGCCTCAAAAGCCTAGATTCACATCAAGGTTTGCTACATGGAAAAAGATCACAACACAAAAAATGTTAGAAAAAAATAGGAAAATAGCTATTTTTTTTAGCCTCCAAAGGCCTCTTCCCAATTTTTGATCATTCTTTTTAGTTTTAAATCCATCCACTAGAACACATGCGGTGACTATTCCATCTCCTTATCGCATTCACTACACTTTATCTTCTTTTTGTTCTCTTTTTTATTCTTCATTTCACCCATAAAATCCTGAGAGATTCAATAGTAGCTAAGCTATCTTTCATGAATGCTTTTCTCACAGACACCAAAATTTTGATATATACCTTTAATTCATTATTTTCCTTTTTTAGAAGAGAAACTCTATCTTTGAGCCTTTTTACTTGAATCTCTATCTCCTTATGATCACACATAATATGATTTTATTTTCCCTCTTGTGATAAAATATTAACCAGCTCCTTCAATACTGTCTGTTCTCACATGAACCATCTAAGGATCACTTTCTACAGCTCTAATTCATTTTTTAACACTTGTTAGTGTGTCTCTTAATTTTTTTAATCTGCCACAAGAGGATTAAGACAAAGAGACCATTGGATCTTTATCTTTTCACATTAATGGCAGAAACCCTTGGTAGAACCCTCACTAAATCTTCAGACAAAAAATATATATTCAAGGATTAACTATTTGTACCGCAATCAAATCCTGATCTCATATGTAGTTTGTTGATGATAATATGCTAGCATCTAGAGCTAGTAGAGTGGAGGCTAGAATATGAAATCAATACTAGACAAGTAAGAGTGAACAACAAACCAATAAATAAATGATGTAAAATTCTTCTTTTTTTTTATTTGTTTCACTACAAAAATACAATAAAAGATCCTTAAGATTATGAAATTTCACAAAGGTTTATTCCCTAAAAAATATCTTGGTTTTCATTTAGTTACAAATAGGAGGGAGAAAAGGGGATGGGTGTAGCTACTAATAAAATTTAGGTAGATGATATAATTATGGACAAACATGTGGCTAACCTTTGTAGGAAGATTCTTCTAATAAAAACAATACTAACAGATGTGCCAATTTATATTTTCTCAGCTATTACAACCCCCAAGCATATTTCCCTAGACATGGAAAAAATAATGCGATATTTCCTTTGGAAATGGAGTAATAAGGGGGAAAAAATCATTTGTTATTGTGGTAAAAAGTTTTCAAACCTTACATGAGTGGAGATTTGGGGATAAGGCCTTTAGAACTTGTGGCTGGATGAAGCTAAAATGCTTTGGAGATTTTGTAAGTCAAGTGAAGCCATACTATAGCTAATTATTGAGGGTGAATTACAACAACAATATCTCAACATAAGACTTTTTGAGAATCCAATTTTTTTCCAAAGGATCAAAAAATTAGAACAACATGAACAAAGGCAAACATTTAATTTTGTGCAATTTATTTTGGGAAATCAAAGATAGGAAGTAAGTAATTTTTTAGGAAGACAGGTGGAATTTGTTAGGTCATATGTGATCCAAAGTATTAGTTAGGTTTTTATTATTTTGTTTATTTATGTTTTAGTTTGTTTTGTTTGTACGGGTTGGTTATACCCATTGGTTTTCTTCAACCAACTCCTGTAAGCTTCATTTTAAAGCTTACATGTTGTACATGAAAAAAAACAAGTTGAACATTGAATATATTTTTATGATTATTCATCCCATCCCAGGCCTAAACAGTGGTATCAAATTCATAACAAAATTAGAGGATTAAAGAGAATAAACTAGATGCTTGAAAGGAGGTCTACGGTGCTTCATAGGAGGATTGAATATTTTATTAAGCAACCAAATTCTAATTTGTAGAGAAGCCAGATAACACACTTGAAAAGTAGTCTTCAAAGTGAAATGACACAAAATAAATCAAAATACCTTGTAGTTTTTCATTCAAAAGAAGAGAATAAATTTGTACGGTGGTAGTCACATTCTTAGGTACCTAAATATGACTTGGAACATATAGTATAATCTATTAGAATATATTTGAAGAGAAAAGTATTACTCATTGATGGCCATGGAAAATATAATCTGTATATTAAATATTTGTAACACTTCACCAAGATTTAGTACAACACTTGATAGTTTTATCTGATTCCTATTCTGCAATGAATTGGCTTGGAGAGACAAATTACCAAAAGCATGACATTCAACCAAGCTTGGATATTGGCACGTACTTGTAAGCTGTTCTAGGAGAGAAATGGTGGCAGACCTGTATGGTGTTATTCAATAGTAAATGGCATCTTCATGATAATAAAGGTATCATACACTACTACTTAGAGCTTCTGAAGTTTAATATATTTTTAATTTATTTCTTTTGTGGGCTCTAGTAGGGAAGCTAGTCCATTTTTTTTTTCATGCAAGTAAGAAGGCAACATTTTTTTACATTAAGTAAAATCTATTTTTATTTTTTACATCAGCAATAGAAGGCACAATTATATAAATTAATTAGATCTTAATTATTAATATTATTTAAATAAAGTCGGTTAGAGAGTTTCTATGGGTCACTTGCATACAAGAAAAGTCTAGGGTTCTAAATCCTCCCAAAATCATTTAGTCAAACTTCTATTTTTTGATCATATTTTGTATAAAAACAATGAAAGGATAAAGTGTAAAGGGATAATAATTTTTTTTTTTTGAGAAATAAGGGTATAATAGGAGATATAAGGTGTGATTGATTTTTTGACAAAATACCTGTAATCAAAATCTATCTGGTGGGTCAAGGCCAAACCTCGATAATTTTACTTATTTTGATAGCACCACGAAAAAAATTATGAGATTAATCTCTGAAAATGGATTCTTAACACTGAAAAAACACAAGGAATGGTTGATAAATATGTAAAACATGCTTTATTTTAATGATTTATGGGAAATAATAGAAAAAGAAACCACACTGCCAACTGAAGCTGCAAAATTACTTGACTTTTAAAAGCATGATAAACGTGCCTTTATTTTGTTAAAATCACCATGTTCAGCTCAGGTAATTATCCATATTGAAACCATTAAAGGTAATGCCTAGAAAGCTTGGAAAACATTAAAATATCTATGTGACAAATAACCTGCCTATAAGAATATTGATCTCTTAATGCAGTTACTTAATAACAAGCTTAGCATTGACGAAGATGTATCTAAATATCTCTCTCACATGAAAACATTGAAACAAGAATACTTCAAAACTGAAGAAAAGATAGATGATGACATGTTGATTTCCATCACATTGAATGGCCTTAGTTCTACATACACCAATTTTGTTGAAATGCTACAACTTAGTGATTAGCTTAATGGTGCTACAATGACTCTATTTGTGAGTTGTTGACTCAGCATGAGTGATAATTTACAAAGAAGAGTATACCTATTGAAGAGGCTCACTATACAAAGAATAAGTCCCATCACAAAGATCATTGGCATGTACAATGACAATTTTAGAAACATTCTTTGAAACACTCTTCGAGTCAATCTCTGAAACACTCTCCACACCATTTTAGACGATCTCCACAACATTCTCATCAAAAATCTCTAGGATATTCAAAATGCAAATATCACCATAGGCACTCTTCTCACTCCTATGGTTCTTCTAGTGATTCAACTTATTCTGGATCTCATCAACACAAGAAAGAGACAATTTTTTTCAAATGTGGTGGTATTGGACATCTTGTAGATGTACGTCCTTCTCAATGACCTTGCTCTGCACATAAAAAGAAAGCTAATGAAAATTATGTGGATAATTCTAGTGGTATATCTTCTAGTTACTCTAGCTATTCCAGTTATTCTGACACTTCCTACGATCATGAGGCATCCTATATGGCCAAGGCCTATGGTCTCGATGGACCTGACAACTTGTTTTGAGTGATCAATGATTCACCCATCTTGTGTGAGTTATTAGGCTCAAGATATGCATTTTTTTTAGCAGTAATGTTTTGACTTGTACTCTTTCTTTCAGTTCCATTTTTGGCTTTTAATACCTGATATTCATGACATAGAGCATACATGATAGTTTGATTTTATTTCTCTCATTGCACAACTTCTCACCTCTTAAATTGATAAGGGGAGAAGATATAACATTAGTTGGTCTTCAACCAGTCTTCAGTGACATTATGAGTTGATAGGAGTTGTTAGAACCAATAGTGTTGAGCAAAGTTTATTAATGTTTATTGGACATCATGAAGATGTGCCATACATAGTACAGGTTGGTCACCTTGATGGGATTTTGAGTGGAGCCTTATGTATATCAATGTAGTTAGTCAATATTTGATTGTGTTCTACTATAGTACAATACGGTGATCATAGCGGTTGAGTAGGCATTGATCGTGTTCATCAACCCTTTATGCCACAACTCATAGGGCAGGCTTTGGTATGGAGTGGAATCATTATTTTTAGTAATAGGTGTACAATATACCAGTTGCAATTTATTCAAAGTTTATTTAATGACTTTAGAGTCTTTGATCCTATTATTTCATCATATATACCCCTTTAGATCAAGGGGGAGTTTGTTAGGTCATCTACGATCCAAAGTATTAGTTATGTTGTTATTATTTTATTTATTTATATTATTATTTTGTTTTTTTTGTACGGGCTGGTTATACCCATTGGTTTTCTTCAACCAAATCTTGTAAGCTTCATTTTAAAGCTTACATGTTGTACATAAAAAAAACAAGTTGAACATTGGATATATTTTTATGATTATTTCTCCTGTCCTAAGCCTGAGCAAAATTAATATGACTCACTAATACTAAAGTCTAAATATGATGCAATATTGGATATATTTAGGGAATAAGATTAGGATAAAGTGGATAAATTCATATAAGTAAACAAAAGCAAAGGTGCAAGAGTGAAAAGATGGAAATATTTGAGAAATCACCTAAGGTGGGAGAAAAAAAATTATGAAGGAATTTTGAAAACTATAAGACCTAAAAGGCTATCATTTTTTTATAATGATGTCTCATGATGAAAAAATAGTGGAAATCGAGAATATACCAAAAAAATGGGTACGATTTTTTATCACAAGTTATATGGCCAAAGGAAGAGTGTTGGATGAAGTTCTGGGTAAAAGGCTAATGGCCCAAGATAAATTCTTTCATCTAGTAGCTATTTAAAAATAGGATTTTGACTTAAACTAATTTGTAGAGGTATGGCTTCCAAGGCCCATTTTTTTTCCCATTATGCTTAGCAAGGGAAGAAATAATACAATGTATACACCTATATTTTTATTGATAGTTTTTTTTGGCAAGACTCGTCAATACATCTTTCTCACTAGGTGCACATCCCAAGGAGGGAACCAGGATTGGGGTTGGGTTGGTTTGTAATAATTTAAGAGATATTATTGTCACATCATTACCTATTATGCCTATTTATACTCATTATATTTCTACTTGATCATTCCAACCTCCTCCAATGAAATTTTCTCTACTTTTTGTCTCTTTTGCCTAGTTTCAGGGTTTCTCCTCACTAACTTGATCATAGTCAAGCTATTTTTATTTTGGTCCTTATGTTTACAACAATATAAACCATGGATAACATAATTACTTTTCACGTATGTGTCAATTACTTGATTAAAGATACACTTGTGTGAAGAAAGTCAGTTAGAGAGTTTTTTTGGTCACTTGCATACAAGAAAGGTCTAGGGTTCCAAATCCTCCCAAAATCATTTAGTTAAAATTATATTTTTTGATCATGTTTTGTATAAAAAAAATGAAAGGACAAAGTGTAAAGGGATAATAATTTTATTTTTTTTGAGAAATAAGGGTGTAATAGGAGATATAAGGTGTGATTGATTTTTTGACAAAATCTTTGTAATCAAAATCTATTTGGTGGGTCAAGGCTAAACCCTAATAATTTTATTTGTTTTGATAACACCATGGCAAAAATTGTGAGATTAATATCTAATAATGGATGGTTAACACCAAACAATTACAAGGAATGGTTGATAAATATGTAAAATATGCTTATTTTTAATGATTTGTGGGAAATAATAGAAAAAGAAACCACATCGCCAATCAAAGCTGTAAAATTGCTTGAGTTTCAAAAGCATGCTAAACGTGCCCTTGTTTTATTAAAATCACCGTGTTTAGCCCATGTAATTCTCCATATTGAAACCATTAAAGGTAATGCCTTTAAAGCTAGGAAAGCATTAAAATATCTATATGAAAAACAACCTGCCTATAAGAAGATTGATCTCTTAATGCAGTTGCTTAATAATAAGCTTAGCATTGATGAAGATGTATTTGAATCTCTCTCTCTCACATGAAAACATTGAATTAAGAGTAGTCCACAACTGGTGGAAATATAGATGATGACATGTTGATTTCTATCACATTGAATGGCCTTAATTATATATACACCAATTTTGTTAAAATGTTATAGCTTAGTGATAAGCTTAATGGTGCCACATTTGACTCTATTTTTGAGTTGTTGACTCAACATGAGTAAAAATTTATAAAGAAGAAGAGTATACTTACTGAAGAGGCTCCTTATACAAATATAGGTCCCATCACAAAGATCATCAACATATACAATGATAGTTTCAAAAACATTCTTTGAAACACTCTCTGAGTTATTCTCCAAGACACTCTCCACACCATTCTAAACGGTCTCCACAACATTGTCATCAGCACCTTCCAAGATATTCAAAATGCAAACATCACCATAGGCACTCTTCTCACTCTTATGGTTTTTCTAGTTATTCAACTTCTTTTGGATCTCATCGACACAAGAGATAAAATGTTTTAAATGTGGTGGTATTGAACATCTTGTAGGTGTATGTCCTTCTTGATGACCCCACTCTCCACATAAAAATAAAGTTGAGGAAAATTATGTGGATCATTCTAGTGGTAGATCTTCTAGTTACTCCAGCTATTTTGATTATTCTAACACTTACTCTGATCAAGAGGCATCCTATATGGTTGAGGTCTATGGTCTTGATGGACCTGATAGCTTGTTTTGAGTGATTAGTAATTCATCCATCTTGTACGAGTTATAAGACTCAAGACACAGATCTATTTTAGTACCAATTTTTTGGCTTGTGTTCTTTCTTTCAGTTCTATTTTTAGCTTTTTATATCTGATATTCATGACATGGATCAGACATGATAGTTTGATTTTATTTCTCTTATTGCACAACTTATCACCTCTCAACTTGATAGGGGGAGAATATATAACATTGGTTGGTCTTCGATCAATCATTGATAAAATTATGAGCTGATGGGAGTTACTAACACTAAAAATGTTGAGGAAATGTCGTCATTAGCATTTATTAGACATTAAAGAGATGTGCCATACATAGTACATGTTGGTCACCTTGATGGGATTTTGAGTGGAGACTTATGTAGATCATTGTAGTTGGACATTTGATTTGATTGTGTTTTACTATAGTACAGTATGATGATCATAAGGGATGAGAAGGCCTTAATCGTGTTCATCAATATTTTATGCCACAACTCATAGGGAAAGCTTTTGTATGGAGTGTCATTGATTTTTGTTAGTACTAGGATGTACAATACACTAGTTACAATTATTTTAAAGTTTATTTGATGAATTTAGAGTCATTACTCCTATTCTTTCATCATCTATACCCATTTGGATTAAGGGGGAGTTTGTTAGGTCATCTATGTTATCCAAATTATTAGTTATGTTGCTATTATTTTATTTATTTATGTTTTAGTTTGTTTTATTTGTACAGGTTTGTTATATCCATTGGTTTTATTCAACCAACTCCTGTAAGCTTCATTTTAAATATTTCATATTTTACATGAAAAAAAACAAGTTGAACATGGAATATATTTTTATGATTATTCATCCCATCCCAAGCTTGAGCATAATTAATATGAATCACTAATACTAGAGTCTAAATATGATGCAATATTGGATATCTTTAGGGAATTAAGTTAAGATAAAGTGTATAACTTCTTATAAGTAAAAAAAAATAAAGGTTCAAGAGAGAAGATGGAAATATTTGAGCAATCACCTAAGGTGGGAGAAGAAAAAATTATGAAAGAATTTAAAAAACTATAAGACCTAAAAGGCTGTCATTTTTTTTTGTAATTATGTCCCATGATGGAAAAATAGTGGCAATGGAGAATATACCAAAAAAAATGGGCATGAGTTTATATCACAAGCTATATGGCCAAAGGAAGAGTGTTGGATGAAGTTTTGGGTAAAAGGCCAATGGCCCAAGATAAATTCCTTCATTTGGTTGCTATTTAAAATAGGATTTTGAATTAAACTAATTTAAAAAGGTATGGATTATAAGGTCCATTTTTTTTCCCATTATGCTTAACAAGGGAATAAATAATACAATGTATACATCTTTATTTTTATTGATAGTTTTTTTTGCAAGACTTGTCAATGCATCTTTCTCACCAGGTGCACATCCTAAGGAGGGAACTGGGATTGGGGTTGGGTTAGTTTGTGATAATTTATGTGATATTATTGTCACATCATTGCCTATTATGCCTATTTATACTCATTATATTTATACTTGGTCATTCCAACCTCCTCCAATGATATTTTCTGTACTTTTTGTCTTTTGCCTAGTTTCAAGGTTTCTCTTGACTAACTTGATCATAGTTAAGTTAGTTATATTTTGGTCCTTATGTTTAAAAAAGTATCAACCATGGATAACATAATTAATTTTATTGCATGTGTCACTTTCCACATATATTGACATTTCTCAATATAGTTGTGTGCCTTCCTCTACTAACTCAACATGGCTAATGTAGTACTATTTTTGTGCCAGATCTTTGTTCTACATTGATTTGGATCGAGTCCCTTGATATATTAGACATGAAAATTTTATGAGTTGTATTTGTATATATAGGTCTCCTAGATATCATTTTTATAATAAACACACATAATTCTACTTTGCTTGCACATGAAAACTTGCCTTTAGTAGTAGAAGAAGAAGAATTAAAATATATGGGCTTATTCTTATGGAGATTTATGTTTGTACAAGGTATTTAGAGTTATTGAGAAGGAATTTGAAATAGATAGATACATATAGTATTTGGAGTCCTAAATTAATGATACTTAGGCCTTCATCTATACCTTTTAATCCTCCACCTAAAACATCTCTCATAAAGTGCCACTTGAGCCAAGGGGGAGATTCATGCATTAACAAGTTAACCTAAGGAAAGTATCACTATTTATAAACTCTTTATTTTATTTGGTTTATATGCATATATTATAAAAGTATGTTGTTTTCTTATTATTAGTGATTAACTTAGCTTATGTTATTTATGCATTCCATTATATCCATAGCTAGATACCTCTTGGTTATAACCCTTAGTTTAGATACATCTTGGTTACCATCTAATGACACATATCTATCTTTAATTTACCCCTTTTAAATATTGGATCTAGGTTGTCTTTATTCATTAGTTCTTTGCATAGGCTCCCTAATTATATTATTGATCCCTTTTTTAAAAATAACTATTGATTATAGACTCCTCCCTGATTTATGACATGATCAATTGTGTATTTACATAATATTTTCAAACTTTATAAATTATTGATGATTTTTATCTTGCAGGAACCCATCGAGTCTAAATTTATCTAAGTGAATGCCTTAAGGGGTATAATGGGAAAGGGGTGGGAAGACCATTGGTGATTCATAGTATTATTTTACCTATACTACCACTTTATACCTACATAACCATCTCCTAAACACATTCCCCTAAGCTTTGCCTCCTCTTTTACACCTTCCTTTAGTCATTTTATAGTTTCATTAGCCCCTCCCTAGCTTAAAATCCTTTTTGATGATTTAAATTACACTTTAGGCCCCATTGATCCTGTACTCTAATTGATAAAACTCATTTAGGGTCTAGGTTAGCCAAGGGATGACCTAGATCAGGACCTAATTTGATTTTGTCAATAAGGATACAAAGTTGATTAGGCTGACCTTGTTAGCTAAATTTTTATAAAAGATTAGGGTTAGATTTAGCTATATATACACACTCATTTCATCATTTATTAGGAAGAGAAGAGAATAAGAAGATATATATATTTTTCATCTGCTTATCCACCATTTTACTTGAGGAACATAACTTAGGATTTCATACTTTCTTTAGAGATACAGATCTTGTCTTGTGGAGAAGTCTTTTGGATAGATTGATAGGTTATGCAGCATAGAGATAATTTATCCTTGCTATCCTTACATAATACAAAAACCTCTTATGAATCTCCTTGGCCAAGGGAGAGATTGAGGCTCAATGGGTTCATCTTCAAAGTTAAGTATTCCTGACTTTCATCCTTTTTTGTAAGAGCATATATATATGCATTTATAATTCTCTTCCATGTATTAGGATTCTGTATACATTGATGTGAATATATGTATTATATGCATGATTAAATTTAATGTTTATTACCCTGAATTTGTGCCAAAATATTTGGTGAGCACTAGATTAGAATTTACTTTGCTTTTGTCATTTACTTACATTAGTGAATATGAAAACATAAGACCTAGTTAGGGTTATTACATAGTTTTACTTGATTGGAGGATTTGGAACCCTCCCTAATGATATTATTTGTTGAGCATGGCCTTGAGATGAATTTATTGTCATTGATGTCAAGGTGATCTTAGTACATAATGCATTAATGACAAAGTGATAAGTTCAAAGTGGATTTGATAATGCATATCATGTGTGCAGGTCTTTAAGGTGATTGACCATGCTTGAGGGGTCAAATGAGGTGTAAGGAGTGTTTAGTGTGCTTGTGGAAGTGAAAGGAATTCATTAGAGTAGTATTTTATAGGTCTAGGTTATCCTAGTCAACTTGGCAGAACTTCTTGAGTAAGTGTATTGATGACATCAACATTCACACGTGTGAAGGCGTTAGAAGAAAGTGGTCACATGGGTTTGTTCAGATTTATGCTTAGATCATGTGTTTCAAATTTTAGGTTTTGACATGATGTATATAAAAATTTATGGTAGTAAAATTTTGTTTCCTAGGCAAATTTCACTAGTTTCCATAGTCAAATTTGGATTTAAATGTGACCATTGGAATTCAAATATTTGAATTCACAAAGGAAAATTAGTCTGTAGTATTTTATTTATAACTTTTGATAATGGATGAATTTGATGGTAGTATAAAAATAAAAATGGTATATTAATTCAAGGTAAATCAAATAAAATTTATTAGGAGGCTTGAATGGTTTTAAAATTTCATTTATTGTATGTGAGAGTTGACCATTGTTGACTATGTTTTTTTTGAATAAACCAGAGTGCAAAGAAATGATTGTAGAAGTCAAAATATTGATCAAACCTTATTGGTATAAAAATAAAAAATGAATTAGACTCCATTTAGATAATCCTAAAATTTATTTGAAGTTTTTACTATCCATACAAATGTAGTTTTTTCTGGTCAAAGCTGGCTTTTATTGATTGTAATTATTGCAGGTCTAAGTAGGCTTCTTGCAGTGGTGTTTATGAGCCTTTGGAGGTTGAATGAAGGTTTATTATGGATTGGATGATGTTTCTAAGGTATTTATATTTACATCCATATATGGATTGTACTTTTAAAGTTTATATACAATTAGTTTGAGCCTCATTTGTGAAGATAGTGTTTCTGTGCTAATTAAGACTAATAGGTCTTTAAGACCTAATGGAGGTTTTAGAGTATGAGCAAATGATTTGATGTTTCTTAAGCATGGAAAAGGATCATATAGGATTAAATTAAATTTTTTAAATTATTTTGGGTCATTGGTAAGGGAAATATGGACCATAGTGGCTCAAAGTGTTCCATGAAGGTGAATTAGGTCTCCATAGGACCTATTGAAGGCTTGAGGGCTAAAAGAGGTTTCATAAGGTGAGCGAGTGACTTGGAAGTGTTTTATGACTTGGAAAAGGATCATATAGGATTAAATTAAAGTTTTTAAATTATTTTGGGTCATTGGTAAGGGAAATATGGACCATAGTGGCTCAAAGTGTTCCATGAAGGTGAATTAGGTCTCCATAGGACCTATTGAAGGCTTGAGGGCTAAAAGAGGTTTCATAAGGTGAGCGAGTGACTTGGAAGTGTTGTATGACTTTTTAAAAATAGATAATACATGGAGGGACTTGTTTTAAAGTGTTTAAAATGGTTCAATATTTGGTTAATGGCTATTGGTATCTAAGTGTAACATGTGGCCTAAGGGAAGGCTAATTGCTTAGGTCTTGCTTAAAGCCTAGTGTGTTATTTTGAGCCATTTGAAACATGGATGACCTAATGAGTTGTTGTATATTGTATGAAACATGTAAAAATATATATTTTTATGTTTATCTAATAATGTAAAGTGTATTGGTAGACCAAGATTGATTATAGAAAGAATCATGTATGTGTAAAAGGCTATTTTGGCCTCATTGTGCTAGTTAGACTATTGGTGTGTGATGCAAATTATATACGAGTTTTTAGAAGGTTAAGAGGAAATGAAAACTATAATAAAATAATTTTAAAGATGTGACAAGGGTATAACATTGTTTTTTTCAGGTCATGAGCAAGTTTGAAGATTGAGGATGAGCAAAGAGGTGTAGAGTGATCCAAAATGTTGTTTTGGATACATTGCTTGTGAGTTAGATAATGGGATAGTGAAGCAAATGGTTTGAGAGTTTGTAGAAGTGTGTGAGGGAGTTAAAAGAATAAAAATAAATTTTTAACATGTCATGAAGATATTAAAGTGGTGCTTAATGTAATTAGTAAGTTTTTGTATTGATTTAAGGCATAAGTAGGCCTAGTTTGTCTAGATGACCTACAATGAAGAAGTGCATTGAATATATGCTAGAAGAGTAATGAAGATGTTGTGTATGAATGATATTAATGATGTTTCAAGACTATATTTAAATATAATAGGATCAGAGTGTGAAGGAGGAATGACCTCAAGGTCATGAGCATGTGTATGAGGGGTAAATAAGAGAAAGAGTTGTATGCATATGTAAGAGACAAATTTTTGTTTGTATGAACTACCATGAGTTGTATGAGGTAGCGAGGCATGTTTTAAAGTGTTAGATAAAGATAATTTCATCATAATGTGTTGAATACATCATATCAGAGGTGGAGATCAGTTTGGAGGTGTTTGATCACCTAGGGGGTTGTAGCCTCCTTGCTAGTTGTTGCTAGATAAAGGTCTAGTGGGTGCTTGAACGAATTGAGGGGTGGGTACTCCTTGATCAGTTGGTGATGATTTAAATTGAATTAATACCTTTATATGATAGTATTATAAAACTTGTTTCAAATGGGTTTTCTCCTCCATGAGGGTTTCTATTATAATTCATGTGTTATGTGCTTTGATCTTGCATTGTTTTCTTTGTTCATTGCAATGAATGGTTTATATGCTTTATGAATGCTTATGTTGAATGGTTAAGAGTTTGAAGAATTGGAATTGAAGTTTATTTTATTTCATCAATAATTCACCCCCATTTTAGTGATTGTGCTTCTAACAATTGGTATTAGAGTGGGTCCTTCAGGAAGGCTTGATAGTTTAAAAGGTGGTCCTTGAAGCACAAAATGGATAAACAACTAAGGAAATAAAATAAATATTTGAGGTATATGGATAAGGATTATGAGGAGAATATTTGTACCTTGAAGAGTGACATGGTCATAATGGATAAAAAGGATAATAATTCTATTAAGGATCTCATATTTCAGTTAGAAGATGCTAATGTAAGGATAAGTTCTATGGAGGCTCTTAAGGAGAAGGTATGTATCTTTAACTCTAATGTAGAATTATAAATAAAAAAAGATAAGATGAATATTAATGATCTTAATAAATTAATTAGAGGTTGTAAATTAAATTTTGAGGTAAAATAAGGCCAAGTGTGATCAATGAAAACCAAGCTAGGCTCTTTCAAGGTTGTGCATGAGAAGCTAGTGGTCAAAATGAGCAAGGTTGAGAAAGAGGAATTAGATCAGGTCAAGAAGGATGATATAATGAATAAAAAGGTGAGAAGACCAAAAAATCATCCCAATTACATGAGGTTTGTCAATTCATCCCATAGTCAATGTTATGCTTGCAATTAATTTGGTCACATTGCAAGAGATTGCAAAAGGAGAAGTAAATTGTCAAGAGGAGATAACAACCATCATCAAGCAAAAGGTATAAATGATATTATTTATTTTAGGTGTAATAGAGTTTGTCAAATTTCAAAATATTTTAATAACAGTTTTAATGAGTTCTCAAGGCAAAATAAGGTATATGGAGCTCCTAGTGTGTAAGGAAGAGGTCATACATGGATATGGAGACCTAAGACTATTAAGAGAGATTAGATTGAGACCAAGGATGAATTGGTTGATGAGAATATCAGTCAAGATGGTTTTTTTTATATGGTAGATATGAAGGAAATATAATAATACTATTTATCAGGGTATGATGACAAGGGAGTCAAAGAGAAGATGGATGAGCCAATCAAGCCTATGAGGAGGCTTGGGAAAGACAAGCAAACTAGCGAGAGTATGGAGACTTGGGAATATAATTAGTTTTGGGTGTTATAAGTGACTTAGTAGGTGAGGTGTCTCTATTAAGCTTCATATAGGCATTACTCAGTCATTTGAAGCATCATGGAATGGTGTTGTAAGGTTGATAAGTGAGAGACTAGTCTATGGGTCAAGGTATGTTCTTTGTCTTGATATGCATATATTTGAGTATATATTATTTAAATTGATTTAAATATTGTAAAATATGTATATCACATATTTAGATATGTGAGAAGTGATTTTAAGGTCTAAATTTGTTTGTGGAAGAATATCTTACTTTGAGTGTCCTTGGTTGGCATAAGGGTTCTAACACAAGAAACCCTTGACATGGTGTATCTTAGGTTGTACAATGAGTTGGGTCACCAAAATTGGTGATAAGGTGTAAAATTATGATATAAAAGTGTTAAATGAGGTTATGGTGTGATATAGGTATTCCCTTGGTTTAAAGGTATAAGAATTTCAAGTTATGTATCGTTGTTTGCAATATACCTCTTTGAAGTGACCTAGGAGAGCAATATCTTTTCTTGTGCAAAACAAAGGTCATTGAAGGGATAAGATTGGGAAGGTAAGTTTATATTATAGTAGAAGGAATATATGAATGAAATTATATTTCATCCATAGATGGCCTAATGAGGCAACTTTTTCAGGTTGGTAGCTTGAAGAGCTCTTATAGGCATGCATTCAGGTAAGTTTAATTGCTATGAGCATGTTCTTATTATTTAGATCAGTTGTGGTTGTTTTCTTCATATGAGAAGGTTTATATAACTTTGAAAGAGGACATTTTGGACCCATATAAGATCAAAATTTGATTTAGTTGTCTCATGAAAGGATGTTGGATAGTTGTGGTAACCTATGTGTGGATTAAGATGGCTCCATTCAAGGTATGTTCTTGTAAGAGAGTTTGCTTAAATACGTTTGTGATATTTTGGTTTTTTTCAGGTGGAATATGGAGTTAGGGGGAGCTAAATCATGTTTATTGAGGAGTATGTGAATTTTGGGCATGTTTTATATAAGCTAAAAATCAAGGAACAATTTAAATAGAGGTATGTTCTTTTCAATTGATAATATGCAAGGTATGCATAGAATGAGGGGGAGCACATGTCAAATGTTTCAATTCCAAAGAGCTTGTGTGGTTGAGTATGGTTTTAGAATAGGTTATATGAGATGATCATGATGTTAGATGGATATTTATAGCTCTGTGAGTAGTTTTTTAGGTCCAATGATCAAGTTGGCATGTTGAGGAAGAAACCCTTTGCTATTAGTGTCAAATGGGAAGAAAGATCAAAATGAAGGAGTTGTTCACTTTGGGAGATAAAATTCTAAAAGGTGTTTGACATAAATGATAAATGGGGATATTTTTAGCATGGTCTTGAGATGCATTGATTGTCATTGATTTCAAGGTGATCTTAGTACATAATGCATTAATGATAAAGTGATAGGTTCCAAGTGGATTTGAGAATGCATATCATGTGTGAAAGTCTTTAGGGTTATTGACCATCTTTGAGGGGTAAAATTAGGTGGAAGAAATGCTTGGTGTGATTGTGTAAGTGAAAGCAATTCATTAGAGTAATCCTGTGAAAGTCTAGGTTATCCTAGTCAACTTGGCAGAGCTTCCTGAGTAAGTAGATCGATGATGTCAACATTTGCATGTGTGAAGGTGTTATAATAAAGTGCTCACATGGTTTGTTCATATTTATGATTAAATCATGTGTTTCAAATTTTAGGTCTTGACATGATGTTTAGTAAAAGTTATGTTAGTGCATAGTTGGTCTCCTAGGTAGATTTCACTAGCTTTCATACTTGGTTAAATTTGCATTTAAAAGTGACTGTTGGAATTCAAATATTTGAATTCATAAAGGAAAACTAGTTTGTAGTATTTTTTTTTATAAATTTTGATAATGGATGAATTTTATGGTGGTATAAAAATAAAATTGGTAGATGACTTTAAGGGAAATCCAAGAAAATTGATTAGGAGGTTTCACTGGTCATACAATTACAGTTATTGCATGTGAAAATTGACTGTGTTTTTTTTGAATAAATCAGAGTGCGAATAAATGATTGTATAAGTCAAAAAATTGATCAAAAATTTTTGGTATAAAAATAAAAAATGAAGTATTATCTATGTAAATCATCCTCAAAGTGATTTGAAGTTTTGATTGTCCATACATGTGTAGTTATTACAGGTCAAAGTTGAATTTTATTGACTGCAATTATTGCAAGTTTGAGTAGGCTTCTTGTAGTGGTATTTATGAGCCTTTAGAGGTTTAATTAAGGTGTCTTATTTGAAAAAAATATCAATATAATTCATTAAGATTCATTAAAAAAAAAATACATGGATGCATTTTTAAAAACCTGATTATGCTCATAATAGTCCTATAAAATAGGACGAGTAAATATTTTTAACGAAAATCGTAATCTACTAATTTATTCAAAAGGTCTAACTAAGTATAACAACTAACCTATATTCTACATGGTTTGTTTTATAGGATAAAAATCCACATTTAAAAACATAGGTGAATTAATTTATTCTAACATTCTCCCCCTTAATTCATCATAGTTTGGAAAGCACAAGAGAGAGAACTTCTGGATGCCTCAAACTTATCATGTGCAAGTGACTTCATGAAGACATCTGCACATTGATATTGAGTGGGGCAATATTGGAGATGTATATTATTCTATTGAACATATTCACATATAAAATGGACTTGAACTTTAATGTGCTTCATGTGTTCATTAAAAATTGGATTGTGAACAAGTTTAAGAACACCCTGATTCTCACAATTTAGAATTATTGGTTGAGTATGTGGAATTCCCAATTCTTCTAGTATGCAATGTAACCATATCACCTCATAGACAGATCCTCCTATAACATGAGATCCTCTTGGTATGAGATTAGACATGATATTGGATACCTTAGTAGAAGAATGAGAAATAAAGTTCTACTTCTTGGTCCCCCATGAGATTAGACTCCCAATCAATCCAAGAAAGAATACAAACCCATAAGTGGATTTTCTGTCCATCAATTGAACCTATATGATCTACATCCATGTATCTATGTTAAGAAAAAGTTATCATTCTTCTTGTATGCTAGGCCATAATTTTATGAGTTTCCATTATTCTTGCCCTGGTGTGACTTGAAGATATATTATTACCCTCTTAGAGAATCCATACTTTTTTAGTGAGCAAAAGTCTTACCTTTGGATCTTTCATGAACCTTATGCTTGTCTATACTTCCATTTGATCTGTATTTGGTCTTAAATACCCATTTAAAACTAATAGGTTTCTTCCTTGGTGGAAGATCAACAAGCTATCATGTGTTATTCTTATGAGAGACCATGGCATTTCGGTTTTCAATAGAGGCATCAAATGTGAATTATTTTAAGGCTTGAAAAAGTGTCTTAATATTTAGACTTCAATAATGAAACCTACATATTTCATATGGAAATTGTGAGAATGATCATTAACAAAGAGTTCAAATTTTTTGATACTTGTAACCTTTATGGCTATCATATCATAGGTGAGAGACTTTCACACAGATTCCATCAAGTGTACACAACAGGTAAATCAAGTGGGTATTGTGTATCCTTAACAATGCTTCATATCTATATTCACTTTTATTGTGGTGTGTAAGGAGTAATGTATTGATGACCATTCCATGTTTTGCAAAGTGAGGTGTATTCCCCTCTTCGATTTTATGACTTTACCATTGAATTATTTTAAGGCTAAAAGCAACTGGGACAAATATGATAGAAGATCAGTTTGAGTGTACACCAAATCAAGTGGAAAGACCTTTGATCATGTTATGTTTTGTTTGAGTGTCTTAATGCAAGAAAATACCCATAGCTCAAATGACCATATATTCTATGCCATAACTAATATTTGTCTGTACTATTCATAATAAGTGCCTGATGACCTTTATTTACAAAATCAAGATGAAACATTTTGCCTATATTTGAAGCTCATGCAATAGTTTTAGAGCTTCTTGACTTGTTCTTGATAAGGTAAAACTTTTTACCATCTCTATGATCAAACTCAACTTTGAGATTGTGATCAAGAAGTTGATTTATAGATAACAAGTTTTTAGTGAGTCCTGGGACATACATGACATCTATGATCTTGGTCATTATATGACCAAGTTGTAAAGAAACATCACCTCTACCCTAAAAAATGTATGATAAATCATCACCAAAAGAGACATTACCCAGAGATCTTGATTGGTATAAGGTATAAAACCATTTTTTCTATCCTATCATGTGCCTTGTGGCACCAAAATCAACATACCAAATAGAATTTAAAGAACAAGTTTCCTCATGTGTTTGTATAGTAAATACATGATCATCTTCTAAAGAATGATCATCCTTGATAACATTCCCATGTTGTTATTTATTTTTCCAATGCTATTTGGAATGGGGTTTTATCTTCAATGGCTGAGGTGAATTATATGAAGTGGACTTCTTGCTAGATGATCCCTGTGTGAATGTATTATACCAACAATGTTTTAAGTCATGCCCTATCTTTCCATAAATAAGACAAACCTTCTATGAATGAGGTTTGTTCCCTTATTGATTTTTCTATTTGTTTTACTTAGGGTTATGTTTAGATTCCTTTATTAGCTTCTTTCCTTTCTGAGAGGAGGCAAGTGCATGCTCATCATTAAGTTCATCTGTAGTTTGTATGGATTACTCTTATTAGAACATGTCAACCAATGAGATAAAGGTTGGTTTCTGACTCGTGACATTCAATGTGGTCATAAAGATTCTATATGTAGGGGTAGTTCTCTTAAAACAATGGGGACTAAAGATTCATCTTTCATTGGATCTCCTAATGCTTCAATAAAATCCCACAAGGTTGCAACTCTATGAAAAAAAGCCTCAACTTTTTCCTCTAATTTCAACTTGAGTTAATGGAGCTGGCTCTGAAGATAAAGAATCTGATTTTGATTTTTTGATTCATACATAGTTTGAGGCTTATCCCAAGCATATTTAGCTATAGTGGCATTGTAGATATGGGCTTGTACCTCATCCAAAACTTTGAACATGATTATGATCTTAGCCTTATGATTGGCTTTGTCAAATTTTCATTGTTGATCAGTGTTAGTAGCATGTTGGGTCCATGTGCCATCAACTACTGTCTATATTTCCTCATATTCCAATTGCGTTTTGACCTTAGTTTTTTAGGCTACATAATTGTCACCTCAAAGTTGTGTGTCTGGCAAAACAAAATGCAGTCCATTTTTAGCCATGTGTGTAAATCTGATCAAACTAAATAAGGGTGATGGATTGGTTCTTTATCACTCTAGGTTTTAAGGTCTTACTTACTATATACTGTTAGACTAATATACAAGAACTTTTTATATACATGCCCTTACTTTATACCCGTTGGTATGGAGAAGAAGCTCACCCTTTCATATACCTAGTGGTATGGGAAAGAGGAATAAATGTACAAGAAAGAATATGATACCTTGGTACCTAGATAGTAATAAAAAGAGTTTTGTCCAATCAATAACACTTACTTAGATGGATTTATGCATATGTACACATAAATTCTCTATATACTTGGAAATACCACTAGTCATGATTTATGCTCTTCGATTGAAATGAACAGGTAAGTGGAGGGAAGGCTATGAATATATTTAAACCTTATTACTCCCCAATGATTTATAAGGGTTGATGCCCAAACATTGTTTTGGAAGCTATGTTATTCTATATATACCATAGTTCAAAGCATAATGACATTACCCGTGAACATGAACTAGAGGCATCATTTTGATTGAACACTATGAATGAGATTTTAACAATCTATTTGATTTTTCAAGGCTAAATATATATTGAAATTACAATTAAAATTAAATTTAAAATTTACAATAAATGGAAAATAAATCCAATAGGTGAAAAATAAATATTCCCATCTTTGTAATTTTGCCTTTCACTAGTTGTGGGAATTGAACCTTACACCTAGTTTGACAAAAAAAGTGACTTACCCACTTCGGTTATTGAGAGTTTCTAATTTGTAATTCAGTTAATTACAAAATAAATATGAAAAAGTGATTAAAAATAGACCTTATAATTCATCTCTCCATGTGAAAGTGATGTTGGCAAGCCAAATAATTGAATCGAACAACTCCTTGCATGCTTCACGTGCAAATCTCATGCAACAGGGCAATTTGAAGATTCCCAAAATATGGTGTGACAACATGCACAATCATACATAAAAATTTTAGGTGGAATAAAATTAAGTAAATAACCAAATTTAGTAATTATATTTTCATTCTCACATCTGTACAACTAGATGTGGAAGAAAAAATGTACTACAACCTCATTGGCTAATTGAAATTGCTTATAGTAACTTTGAATTCTTTGAAAGATTGTATGATAGCCTCCACACATGTGGAAAAAACTTGTAGGTGTCCAAAACTTAGTCATAAACAATGTGAAAAAATAGTTTTGAGAAATGGCCACTGTACAACTCAAAAATGGAGAAAACCATATAGTTGGTACAAACAATAATCTTTTGTCTTGCAAGCTCCCAAAGGATGGTATGACCTAATACACACTCATATAGTCTGATCAAGTTTTCACATGCCTATAGAGAGTATACAGTCTGATGTGCATGAAAAAATTGTATGGATTGGTAGGAAAACTCAACTCTTCAAATTTCCAAATTCTCCACTATTGTTTCAAGTGCAGTCTAACTTGCACATTAATGAATTTATCAGAGATCAGCTTTGATAATGATCAGCTCTGATAATGATCCGCTCTGATACTAGATATGAGTAAAATATAAATATAATTCATTAAGCTTCACTAAAAAAAATACATGGATGTATTTTTATAAGATTGATTATGCTCATAATAGTCCTATAAAATAGGATGAGCAAATATTCTAATGAAAACTGTAATCTACTAATTTATTCAAAAGGCCTAACTTAGTTTAATAACTAACCTATATTCTATGTGGTTTGTTTTATAGGATAACAAACCACATTTAAAAACATAGGTGAATTAATTTATTCTAAAATATTATAGATTAGATGATGTTCCTGAGGTCTTGAGCTTTACATCCATATGTGGATTGTACTTGGAAAAATTATATATAGTTAGTTTGAGCCTCATTTGTGAAGATAATGTTTCTGGGCTAATTAAGCCTAATAGGTCTTTAAGATCTAATATAGGTTTCAGAGTATGAGAAAATGATTTGATGTTTATTAAGCATGGAAAAGGATCATATATGATGAAATTAAAGTTTTTGAAGTGGTTTGGGTCATTGGTAAGGGCAATATGGACCATAGTGGCTCAAAGTGTTCTATGAAGGTGAATTAGGTCTCCATGGGACCTATTGAAGGATTGAGGGCTAAAAGGGGTTTCATAAGGTGAGAGAGTGACTTGGAAGTATTGTATGACTTGTTAAAAATAGATGATATGTGGAGGATATTGTTTTAAAGTGTTTTAAAAGGGTTCCATATTTAAATTGCTTAGGTAATTGCTTAGGTCTTGTTTAAATTCTGGTGTGTTATTCTGAGCCATTTAAAGCATGGTTAACCTAATGAGTTATTGTATATTATATGTAATGTGTCCAAAGATATATTTTGATGTTGATCCAAGAATTGTAAAGTGTAGTGTCCAACCAAGATTTATTAGAGAAATAATCATGTATGTGTAAAAGGCTATTTTGGCCTCATTGTGCAAGTTAGACTATTGGTGTGTGAAGTGAATTAAATATGAGTTTGTATAAGGATAAGAGGCCATTAAAACTATCATAAAATCATGTTGAATATTTTACAAAGGTTATAAAACTGTTTTTTTTATTTCATGATCATGTTTGAATATTGAGGATGAGCAAAGAAGTGTAGAGTGATCCAAAAGGTTATTTTGGATACATTGCTTGTGAGTTAGATAATGGGATAATGAAGAGAATGGTTTGAGAGTTTGTAGAAGTGAGTGAGGGAATGAAAAGAATAAAAATAAAATGTTGAACATTTCATGAATATTTTATAGTGGTGCTTAAGGTAATCAAAAAGTTTTTTTATTGATTCAAGGCATAATTAGGCCTAGTTTGTCTAGATAACCTAGAGTGAAGAAGTGCATTGAATATATGTTATAAGAGTAATGTAGAGGTTGTGTATGACTGATATTAATGATGTTTCAAGACTTCATTTACATTTAAGAATATCAGAGTGTGAATGAGGAATGGCCTCAATGTCATGAGCATGTGTATGAGGGGTAAAGAAAAGAAAGAGTTATTGTATGCCTATGTAAGAAATAGATTATGTGTTTGTGTGAACTAAAACTAGTTGTATGAGGTAGAGAGGAATGTTTTCAAGTGTTATATCAAGATAAGTTCATCATCAGGTGTTGAATACATAAGATCAATTATGGATATCAATTTGGACGTGTTTGAGTTGGTTCTTGATCACCTAGGGGGTTGTAGCCTCCTTGTTAGTTAGTGCTAGCTAAAGGTTTAATGGGTGATTGAACAAATTGAGGGGTGGGTTATCCTTGATCATTTTGTGCTAATATAAATTGAAAAAATATCTTTATAGGATAGTATTCAAAATCTTGTTTCAAGTGGTATTTCTCCCCCATGAGGGTTTCCCACATAATTTATGTGTTATGTGCTTTGATATTGCATTGTTTCCTTTGTTCATTGCAATAAACAATTTATATGATTCATGAATGCTTATGTTGAATGGTTTAAGATTTTGAAGAATTGGAATTGAATTTGATTTTATTGCATCACTGATTCACCCCTCTCTTAGTGATTGTGCTTCCAACAACTATTATGGTGAGAGATCCCTTAGCTTGGTCTAGCAGATCCATCTTGGTCATGACCTTGAATATCTAATGTATCAATAATTAGAAGTGTAAGTGGGATTTATATTCTTTGAGATAGGATTGATTTATAGATAAATTGAATTTCCCTTTGCATACATTCTAGTGAATCTTGATGTGAATTTAACCCTTGTAGGTTATTCTTTCATGCCATCATTTTTATCATTTTATTATATTTTTATATATTTAGAATACTGTATTAAACCACTGGGTATAGTTTTAACTTTATATGCCTAATTTTAACACATAGTCACTTCAATATGACTATGTTCTATTTGTGTAGGTATTTATCAATTATAAGTTACTAGATTGATCAGTTTGAAAAAATATTCTTCTTCAGTGCCATATTAGCATACACAATCAAATAGGTCGAATATATCTGCTATTTTATTCTACCAACATATAGGTCAACAAACATTGTCAAATAGGTTGACTCTATTCATTATTATTCTTTAACATATAAGGTTTTGCAGGACCTGGTCAAACCAGTCAACACAGTTTGCATAATTTGAAAGTAGTAATTAAGAACTACAACATAAAAATTTGAAATCTAAATCATCTTCAAGACTACCAAGTTTCCTTTTTCATCTCTCTCTATCATTTTAGTTCTTTCTTTAGTTCTATTTTTCACAAGCTAGTAGTCTTAAAAATTGCAAACCTATAGCTAAGTAGGTCAACTTGGTTGACTTAGTTTTGTATTCTACCTTATATTCGAGAGACATAGTTGACCTAGTCAACTCTGTTATTAAAGACCTTGATTTTGTAGAATAAAAGTGACCCAATTGACTCCATTATGTATTGTTTACATATAGTGTTGCTTGAATTGAGTCTGTACTATTCTTAATCAAGGAATTAACATCTATTTCTTAGTAATTAATTAAAATTCTCTTTTTATTTATTTTCATGATTAGAGTAACTCACATAGTCTAAATCAGTGGCTTTTCAAATAACCATTTTAATTACACTATTTTAATCTTATGTACACACTACCAAATCACTTAACATTAAAAAAAAATTTAAACAATTGTCTTCCCAAGGCTTACCTACTTAGATTTCAATATCAAAGGGGAAGCTGACTTGGTTTTGTGGCTAAGTATAAATACGTGGTTAATGGTATATATTGGCAAATCACCCAACATCCTTATCAGTATAGGATTTTGAATTGAGGGGGTAGACCCCAATACCAAGCTAGTACCATTGCCAATATAGATCCCTTTTAGATGAAACATCTTGAAGCCAAATTTAGACTACTTTATAGTTCCCTATTTCAACCAAATTTTCTATCACATTAAAATAATAAAAAACTTCTAATAGTCTAATAACACTCATGGTGACCAATAAGTTAATATTTTCTTTTCAGTTAATTGCTTGCTCTTTGATCATTATGTGTTGTATTACAAAACTTGCATTGGCCAGTGTTGGTGCAAGGTTTGTGCTGTGTACCCAAATTGGATCAATCACATTGATCCAATTATTTGTGTGTTTGATTTTATTCTTAATTTAAACTATCTATCAAAATTTTTCCCTTATTTCACAACTATGTCATTATGATTGATACAGTCTCTTACAAACTATTTTTCATGTTACTATTTGTAGTACATAGTTGACTTGCATGACTATGTATTCTTATCTCTCTATTCTATCTCTTAATACATTATCGACTCATACGACTGTGTATTATTTTTATCCTGTGTCTAAGCACTACTTAGTTGACCCAATCGATTTTGTACCTATTGGCTGACTCTATTCTTTATTTGGATGACTATATTCCTATTTTTTATTCTTGTTTCTTAATCTCAATTATTTTCATCAAACACCATGAAATCCCCTATCAGAATCTTCTTAGACAACTTGAATCCATTTAGACACTTTATGGGATGCTCTTTTATTCTTATATTTTCTTTTGATTTTCAGCCTTTGAGGCATCTTATGATGTCCATCCACATATTACTTCAACCTTTGGGGCATATTGTAATGCCCACCCTCATGTCACTTCAACCTTTGGGGCATCTTGTGATGCCCATCCCTACATACAATTACCCATTGGGGCATCTTATGATGCCCACTCTTATTTTACATTACATGTTACGAAACTAATTCAACTTCAAAAAACTTTTTGAGATATATAAGCTTGTATCTCACATGATCATCCTTGATATAGATGTTAGCTTAGATCTTCCCCTCTTATTATGCTTTCTATATGCTATCCTTCTAACACTTTTTTTAAGATACTTACATGGGTCTCACCCTATGCAACAGTCCCTCTTTTAAAAAACCTTAAGTCCCTCCTTATAGTCCTTTGGTTTCTCTTTTCTCATGATTTGTATTGTAAAACCATGGATAGGACTTGGTCTTCCTCATAATTTTCATTTTTGTTCTCATTTGTTTTTGTTTTTCAATACTTTTTTGGCACCCTTTGCATTTCTATTTTATGAGTTTTAGTATAAGACCATGGATAAGACCTAGCCTTTCTCATAAATACCATATTTTTGCCATTTACTTTTCACATGACTTTATGCACCCTCATGGGTTTATGTTTTATGAGTTGTAGTGTAAGACATGTTGACAATTTTGATCTCACAGATCAAATTATAACCCCTATAACTTGAAAATTTTCTTGCCATGTTGTTTTCCATATTTATTGTTATGTTTTTATTTTAATGTCCTTGAGATGGTCATCTAAATCCCTTATTATTAGAGTTTAAGGTAAATTTGATGAATTTAAGGTTTTGATCATAATGGCCATGTGCTTGTTTAGCCACATCTTGACCTGTTTTAGGTTGTTTCAAGTTATGAAAGGATTAAAAAACATACTAATAGTCCTCATGACTTATTTCGAGGTCATGTAATGTTTTACAATTGATCAAATTGGTTAGTGATATGCTTGACTAACCTCATGACCTAGTTGACTGCATTTTGGATCACTTTATGGCTTATATAACAGCTTTTGTATGATGATGGTAGTATAATGTCAAAATAAGGACATGTGTGTACCTTTTCAAGCATGAAAAGGTCCAATTAATACTTTTTCATTAGTTTCACTAGGTTTATCAAGTGGCTATGGTAGTTTTAGTGCCAAAAAGGCCTATTGAAGGCTATCTATATAATTATTCAAGATATAATTAACCTATAGGCATCTTAAAGACCTTATTTGTTCATTAAAAGGTAAAATAAATGGTTTGGAAGAAGTTTTAGGTGTCAAAATGTAGAAAACTAACTTATCTCTCATATTGACTTATTTGGCAGCTCAAGGAAGGCCATCAGTTTTTGATTAGTATGATTAGGAGAGAGAGATTTAA